>BRZM01000002.1:10513376-10586318 GCA_033238685.1 Lates japonicus | reverse complement strand
AAAAAAAAATAAAAAAAATCACAGCAGCAACAAGTAGCAGCAGAAGACAGCATAGGCTGTAAATATTAATAACTGAAATACATAATACATAGTGAGACCAAGTTTTCTTCCAGCAGAAACTGAAGTTTGCTTGAGGGATTAAACGAGAAGAAAAACAGAATAGTTTGTATGAGGAACTACTCTAACTTTTTTCAACAGAAATACCAAGGAGAGGATGTTACAGAGCTGCCCACACTGTTTGACTGACAGTTGATCTCTGGGAGGTGCAGTGTGGAAACACCACAGTAATGAGCGCTGAGTACCAAAGATGGAGAGAACATTTCTAAAAATGAGAATCCAGAGAATTACCATTTTAAGTAGGAACTCATGAATGAAAAATGTGGCTTCATTATAGTCTCTCCTCTCTTTTTCGCCTCTCCCTCTCTCTTTATGTCATTGCCTCTCTCTCTACCTCCTACTTGTGTTTTTGTACACACTTATCTGTCCATCACAACCAGAAATATCATACCTGCTACCACTATCAAGTCTATGTCTGTGTTATAATATAGTGGGGAAAAAGATTAAAATCATGCCACCCCTTTTATCCATCATGTTTCTTACTGTAAATGGTCAATCACAACATTGCCATGGGTATTTTTTTTTACTGTTTATTTTAATCTCTGAATGAAAGCATGAGATATCTCAAGCCAAGAGCAACTTGTCCAGAACTACTGATTAAAACATTTCATCTTGTATATGGATATTTTGGTCACTTCCAGGACACAATTACTCTCCTGTACCATGCTTAAAATAAAGCACCACTACAATATTTGATCGAAAGCCAAATGGAAGTTTAGCCAATTATGGTTTGTAGTGGAGAAGGGTTACATAAAAAGGGTTTTATGTAAAAAAAAAAAAAAAAAAAAAAAAAAAAGGAACAGCCACAAGAATATCTTAGGTTTATGGGTTAAAATGTGTCCCTTTTTTACAGGTGAAATTGTGTTTATACATTATTTTAAAGCCTTTGGTTAGATATAATGTTTTCCGACTATGAAAAGAATCAACATTAAAAATTCAGGTTTGTGAATGTATGGAAAAGATTTGTATTTGTAGAGAAAACTGAATAATGTCTGAACAGAATTTGTGTAAAACGCCGAACTTTTTGAGCCCATAAAGTTCAACTTTCAGGTCAAAGTTTAAGGGAATTAATGTCTCATCCCCATAAGTCATGGGGTTAAGGGGAGTGTTTCTCAGGGATTCTTTGTACACAGGAAGTCAGTGTCACTGTGTGTTTTACAGTGAGCTGCCATTTTGTTCTGTGGTTCAGATGCCAGTACAGTCTGCCCGTTGTCATGGATATGACTCAGACTTATTAACACCACTACTCTAAAGCACTGCAGGCTACCACACACACACACACACCACACACACACACACACACACACACACAGAGAAAAATCACTACATTTACACACAGATACTGCCAAGTGCACAAACAGATACTGAAAGGCACACACACAATCAAAACTTAAGCTCTCAAGAGTGCATGCACACGCACAAAATCAAACACGACTACACACCCTCATAAATAGATGCTGACACAAACATACAAGGGTACACACACAGAGACACACACATAGAGAAACACATGCACACCACTCTCAGTGTGTCGCCCTGTTTGCCTTCCCTCCCCCCTCTCCAAACTCCCGCAGTTCCTCAACAAACAGTAAAAAAATATAGAAACACAAAAACTAACCCCCACCCCCCCCACCCCACCCCCCAAACTTCTTTCTTTCAGTCCCATCCTCAGAAATGTGTAAACAATGTGCAACAAAAGAGACGAGGCCCGTAATAACACGCGGAAAAGAAATGTAGGGGGCAGTGGAGAGAGTGAGAGAAAGAAAAGAGGGATGGGTAGTGTGTTTGTGCCTGAAGCAAAGTTTGGGCAAACGAGGCGGGGGGAATGTTTTCATTCATATTTTCCACCCAGTTAGTTGGGAGCCAGAGAGGCACAAGAGTGAGAGACAGAGACAGTGCGAGGGGCAAGAGACTCACAAAGAGAGGATAAAAAGTGGAAGTGAGAGCAGACAGGAGACACCAAAGATGATTTTTTTTTCCATGTTTTGTGGCACACTTCCACTTCAGCTCTCCTGCTCACAGTTTCTCTCTGCCCTGCCTTCTCCTTTACCCCCCTCGCCTTATCATCGACCTATACCAGGGTTGGGGTTCAAAAGCCTCCTTTTGAATCACTTATCAGATCTTTTATCTATCTTTCAGCATTTTAAAGAAACTAGAGTAAAACATAAATCTAAAATCTAAAACGTTGAGATTCACTACAGATTTGAGCGGTAGTCGAATTAATGTTCACAACCTACAATGAGGAGTAGGATATATTAAATGCTCATTAAATATGAATCTGACACTTTAATATGAAAGGTAAGGCCTACTTACTTTTGCTTGTACCAAATACTGAGGGTCTGGATTCATAATTATCAAGTTGATCATTTTAAATCATTGATATATGAATGTAAATGTACCGTGGAGACTGAGAAGTATATGTGATGTGACATGATCAGTTAGACTCAGTTTCAGACTCTGTTGGTCTTATTGAACTGCAAAAACAGTCCACTTGTGGTCACACAGTGACGTTATAGAGTGACGTTCCTCTAACATAAAATCTTTGGTTGGGCACAGACACCAACTTGCACTGAACATATAAACTAGACATTAGTCAAGTTTCATTTTGTCAAGTTACTCACAGCTGATTTAATCTGCAACCAGTAGTGTCTACCTGCAAAAGGTGCACTGTGCGCAGGTGCTGGCCAAAAATGAAAAGCCTGCTACCTCATTGTTATATATATTGTTCTTTGTTAACAAAATAGAGAAAGAACATTAAAGAGATAAGCTTCAGAGAGGAGCACATCTAGGTATTCTATCAACTCAAAACCTGATCTAAAACAGAGCAGTCTATTGTAACCCTAACCTGCACCTTCCAAAATGCCTTTCCCAAATTTCGAAGAACTTGAAACCTTCATTATTTGCATCAGTGCTGACACGTGACTACATTTGTTGGCACATTACCACCATTAACTGTTGAATAATAGGATTATGTAAAACCACTGGCAGGAGTGTTAATCGCATCACTTTTGTTCAGATGTGCATGAATGCATGGGCATCCTTACAGGTGTGCGAGATAGTGACAAAATGGGGGCTCACTCTTAAAAACATTTCTCTATATACAGTTAAAGAAATTATTTAAAAACTCCACAGGGTACCATCTTTAGGTGTGTATGGACACAAAACACACACTCATCATATCTAGTCACTGAAGCAGGTGCTCCAACTGTTTAAAGGGACAAAAATGATAATTACGTTTTGCTTAACGCTTAACATGCAGCAAAATTTGAATTCAAATATCCTGGAAGGAGAAACAGTAACTTTTCCAGCCTGCTCATTGGCAGGAAAAAGAAGCTGCCAAGTGCCTGGTTACTGCACAAGCTGCTCAAGAGAAATTAGATTATCACTTTATGCCTTTTTTGGAACATGTACCCTTTCACTTAGTTTAAGAGAAAGCAGTGAGAGACTGAAGTGCATTAGCACACTTGCCGTGTACAGTGGTACAGTGAATTTGAAGTGACTTCCCACTGCCAAGAGGTGAGTAAAAAAAAAACTGTTATTCTGAGGTGGACTGTCCCTTTAAGAGGGTTTCAGGCACTTCCAGGAAAATCAGGGGCACATTACTTCACTTTAATGTCATTATGTACGAGTTTGTGTAATCAGAGTATGAATGACTACTAAGTGCTCATTTTAATCACCTCCACGCATTGCAAAAACAAGGATCCAAGGAACAAAAATGGCAAAGTATTGGCACTTCATTGTGTAAAGAGTGGATATTTTTGGGCTCCTTGATGTGACCAAGTTTTGGGAACCAGTAGCTCAACAGGCTGTCCATAGCCATCCTGTCCTTAGGCAGGAGAGGAATGTCACCCAACTGAGCTACAATGTTCCCTATGTTCCTTTTAGGAGGAAACACTAATACCTCTTTATATAAATGATTACACAACACTCAGCTAGTTCACAAGAAGGAGCACCGACTGTGTGTGTACGTGTGTCCGTGTGTGTGCAGACGGACAAACACACACTCATTCACACAGAAAAAACACATGAAAAGGCAGAAAAACAAACACAGACAACCATGCACAAAAACACGGACAGACACGGAAACACACAAAACACAGACACAAGTAAACACAAACTGACAGCAACAGTGTGTTCACACATACACACACACACACAGACAGAAACAGACACAATGAATGGGACAGGCACACTGATGGGAGACGCCTTCATTGTGTAGCTCTGTCAACAGAAACTCCTTCCTCACTCAGCTCTCTGCACTGCAAACACTGGCTCATTTAAAACCCTTATCTGAAATTATTATTGTTCATATCAACATTGCTAGGGTGGTGGGTTTCTAAAGGTTCAACTACAGTGTGGCTTCTAGAGTTAGTGGGCACTCAGGCAAAAAACATGTAGGGGTCTATATCAGTAGGGGTGTGCTGTTACAGCTCCCAGAACTATGATCTAGTAAAGTCCCATTTTAGTGAATACATCCTGTGTGAAGGTATGTAAAGACACCACAACACTGGACAACAGTTTATAATACTATGAAAGTAGTAAGTTACCACGGCAACATTCATTTTATCCTCCATCGTGATGATCGTAAAATAAGGAGTAGAGATACCGTGTCCCCATTACAAAGTAATCAATAAAGTAATCGGCACATTACCAGATGACATCACATTGTGTGGCTGTTTTCCACACTGGCAGCTCCACTGTGCCAATTCCATCTCACTGAAATGAATGAGGTGAGGGTGTTTTTTCATGCAGTGCTGATGGTGATCTGAACAAGGAGCCCTCAAAGCAACCTGCAGCCACTTTGCTGGTTTAACCTACAGATGTTTTGTGTGCCTGCCGCACCACAGAGGAAAGTATTTCCTGATGGGAATTAAGTGTCCTGACTTCTTCACCACAGAAATGAGACAGGCCGAGTTATGTATAAAGCAGAAAAGAAATTCTTGGGTTCTAACAGAATCCAACAATCAGAGAAAATGTTTTTGTGCTTTCAAGCTTCTAAGAGCTTCAGTGGAGTATGGTTGAGTAATATCACTGAAATCCAGAACAACTGAAAGCCTGCTCAGTAATTTTTCTATAACGTTTTAAAATGTGCTTAATATGGTATACCTGTCTTGTTTTATTCATATTTTTATCCCCATGAAATCTTTAGTCAAAAACAGGTGTTTTAAAGTAGGAGTTCTCTTCTAATCATTGTCATCTTATATATTGGCTCATGCCCAAACATAACTTCTAAAACATCTTAAGATGTTCTGAGTTAAAAATGGAAATGTGCCATAATGGACTCTTCCATCATACTCAACTGAAGCTACAGGTCTGTTACATATTAATAGACTTTCTGCAGCTGGACACCACATTAAAAAAAAAAAACTCATATGTTTGACTGTCACATGCTATCTGAAGCTGCATTAAAGTCCCAAGATCAATGTGAGGATGATGAAAACAAGAAGATTGCTGTGCCACATTTTGACAGCTTTAGCTGCCCTTTGGTTAACTTTGAGATTACAGCCCGGGGTTTTAAAATGTGACTCCTCATTCAGATCCAATAAAACGCTGCAGAAAAATAGACTGGGGAGCAAATAAAAGGTCTTGTGGAAAAACATGTTGACAGGCTTTCAGTCTGATAGCACTGCCTAGCCTCTGTTCTTCTGTGTGTGTGTGTGTTTGTGTGTGTTTATTATCACAGCGTTTATGAATATGAGATGGTGAAGTGAAAAGCATCTGTACTGTGGGTATTTGTGTGCATAGGTGTGTGTGTGTGTGTGTGTGTGTGTGTGTGTGTGTGTGTGTGTGTGTGTGTGTGTGTGTGTGTGTAAAAGCAAGCTATTTTGTTTTTGAGGGCTCGGGCCCCCTCATTATATGCATGAGGCAAATCACAAATTGTGCACGCTTGTGTGTGTGTGTGTTTGTGTGTGTGTGTGTGAGTGTGCACATGCATGTGTTTGCTTCTGTGCCTTTGTAAGACAGATCAGAGAAAGCGTGTGGGAGTTGTTTTAAAAAGCTCCCTTGAAAGATAAGAGGCCAGAGAGAAAGGGAAAAGAGATAGGAGGCTGCAGAGTGAGAGAGAGAGGAATGTAAAAGGCACTGAGATGAGGTAGAGATAAAAAAAAAAAAGAGCAGAAGAGAGAGAGAGGACATGGGGAGAAAAGGTGTAAGGGGTAATTTCACCCATAACACGCTGTCCTCCGGTTTTGGATAATGTCATGAAAGTTACAATCATGTACATGCTCTGTGTGTGTGTAAATTGGTTTTCACCTGCTGTGGGATAAGCATGAGTCACTTTTCTCCAGGAACAAATGTAATCTACTATAGTGTGTATATACTAGATGTGTGTGTGTGTGTATATATACACACACACATACGCAACACTAAGCCCTTCCAACACTGACTTGATAGGTAGGATTACATTATTACATTTCTTTACAAGGCTTCAATATACAGACACACACAAGCAGGCAGAGCTGCTTTCATCACCTCTTTGCTTCACAATCCATCAGCTACATACTTTCACACTTGTGACCTTCTCAGTATATACAATAATATTGCTGGGATTTGATCGCATATACTGAATGGAAATACAACACTGAATCAAATTCTAATCATTTCCAATCCAAAAATCTGTAAATACTACCGATTTGGTAACGTAATTCATGTGCACAACTTGAATTGGCTACAACCTGAATGTGAGACAGTATTGGAGGTCCTGATACTGCTCCGCTGGTCTTGTTGATTCGAAGTCAACCCTCACCACAACACAGTGATGTTATAGAGTGGGATTTCTTTCTCTAACAAACGATCTTTGGCTTGTAGGTAGCTCATTAACCAGACAACAGCCTAAAAGTTTCATTTGGCCTGTTACTTAGGGTATTAACAGTAATTAGCTGCAGTTGATACAATGCGCCAATGGCAGAATTCCTTATTATCTTTTAACCAGCAAAAGAAACGGTCAGCGCTGGCTTAAAATGAAAAGCCTTAAGCATCCTGGTAGCCTGGTGCTTAGGATGCATGCCATTTGGCTGTGATGACACTGGTTTCACTCTGGCTGGGAACCTTTGTCTATTCTCGTGTCCCTCGCCCCTCCCCTGATGTTTATTGACACTAGCAAATAAAGGCAAAATGCCAAAAAAAAAAAAAAATCTTTTGAAAAATTAGAAGCCTGCTGCCAAAATGTTTTGATGAAGAGACAAGATTCAGCCTTGGAGTTGAGTTTATGTGCGTATTTTAGACACCTGGATCCAAATCAGAGAGAAAACAAGCTAGCAGAGCCCAACGCTATTATGTAATGATGTACGCTGTTTTATGGTCACAATCTTGCAGTCTTTTCATTTGCACTCTTTTGTTTTTGCTTTTATTTTCCGCTGCAGGCTGCTATCTGCTCCGGCAATGACCAAATTTCCCCATAGGGCTGATTTAATCACACTTAATCTAATCAAATCTAATCTAATCTAGTCTGTGATTTATAATAACGCTATCTGCTATTTCAGAAGAACAACCACAAGACTCTCCTAACTCCCTCCTTCTCACTGTCAAAACCAACTGTGTTGCCTTGAATACAGACAAGCAGATAAGAAAAAAATGGGTATAAATACAGAATGAAGAATCGTTGCTCCCTTGGCGCCTTAAACGCCACCACACACACACACACACACACACACACAGTGAGAGAAAATGATGGGAGCAGACAGTCAAGTGTTTTCAGTTCTGTGGAACATATACAGGTCATGAATATTAACACAAACCAGTTGGTGACTGGGGGGAGAGGGAGAGAGAAACAGCGAGAGAGATGTGGTTTTGCTGTCATGCTGTCAAGCAAGAGCGTGCGTGAGAGAGAGAATGAGATAGTTTCTGGGAAGGAGTATACAACCAATTAGCTGCAGCTCGACTGTCCTGGAACTGGTTCGGTATCAGCACTCTTAAGGAGCAGGAAGGAAAAAAAAACACTAGAGAGGGAGAGACAGAGACAGTCATAGGCTCTGCATTTCTTTACACCCGTAGTGCTAATCAGCCGATGAAAACCTCCAGGCCTGACTTTCCACACTACTCAGAAGCTCAAACTGACAAGTGTGCACATTAAAGTACACACACTCACACGGTCCAACTATAAATGCTATCAGTCAGCTTGTGTGCGAGAGGGTGAGAAAGGTGAGAGAGAGAGTAGAATAGAGTCGAGATATAGAGGAAAGAGGGAGATACACAAACAGCAAAAGATAGAGGCCTCATGCTGACCAGGAGATGCTTTCTCTTTTTTCCAATTCTCAAATTCAACAGAAGTTAACATTACGAGATATCAGTGTATTTGTCCGTACACACAGTATGACCAAAAGTCTGTGGGCACCCCTGTCTATAAACTTTTGTGTACCTTTGATCTGTGGCTGTTTATCGTTGTTTGGGCGAGGACCCTTCGTTCTACAGCACATGATGATATTGTAGACAATAGTATGTTTCCCACTCTGTGGCAACAGTTTGGGGAAGGCCTGTTTCAACATGACAATGTCCTTGTTCACAAAGCCAGGTCCATAAAAAATGGTTTTCCCAGTCTGGTGTGGAAGAACTAGACAAGCCTGCACAGAGCCCTGACCTCAACACCACGGAAAACCTGTAGAACAAATCAAAAAGCCGACACTCAACGCCCAACATCAGCAACAGACCTCACTAATGCTCTTGTGGCTGAACAGGAGCATGGTCACCAAAATTAGCTGGCCTACAAAAAGAGTGGGAGGTAACAGTAAGCAAGAAAGAAAAACTGAACAGGAGCTTCACTTGGTTCTTACTTTGTTGTCAGTATATGCAATATTAAAAATAGACGAGAGAAAACTCTCAGTGACACTCAGTGACAGACTGCAAATACGTTAGTGGCCCGTGTGTCACACTTGGCACCATCAAGCACATTTGATCCAGACAGGACACGCTGAAGACGTGGTCGTAGTCCTCCAGAACAGCATGGCAGCGACACTGTCACAGCAAGATGGCGACAAGGTCACTGGCAAATCTGAATTCTGACAATCTGACCTGAGCCCATCTTGAACCTGACATGAGCTGGTCCCCGTCTGTTAGCTGATACTAAATGATCCTACAAGAGACTCAATCTAAAGAGCCGTTGAAAGCAGAATTGGAAACGGTTGCAAGAAGACGGAAGGTGTGGAGTAGAGAGGGGGAGAGGGAGGGATTATTAAAACAGACAGAAAGCGAGAGCACTTACTCCCACCTCTCTCATGTCTGCTCTTCTGTGTCACCCCAAGACAAGAGTTAATAGGCCAACTTTCTGCCTCTGCTCCTCCAGCAGCCCGATACTGAGAGCTGCTTCACTGCAGAGCCTCCAGCTACCCTGCCGGCAATTTGTCTTTTTTCCAACGCAAGGGTTTTTCCCCCACTTTTTTCTTTTGCTAAATCAACATTTCTCAAGCAAATACAGCACAAACCTGCAATCCGCTACATTCAAGGTACTAAGTGTAGCATTTTTAACATCAGTAAATCATTAACATTCATTTTGAGATATTAGTCTAATTACCATAAACAAGGCGCTTGCCACGATGTATGGTGGCCTCTTCTAACGATTGCACTGTGGGCCACTGAGACAAATGTCAAAAGAAATCACAAAACAGGAAGTGGTGCTCCTTTTCTTTCAGGTACTAAAAGAAAGATGTCTAATTAATGTGTTATGTGTAATTAAATAGTTATTTTGGTATAGTTAGTTACAGTATGGCAGTTTGACCTCTGACCTCTGATTCATTTAGGTCTGATGCTGTGCCTAATGACAGCTTGTTTCTCTCACTCGAAGAAATAGGCGTCCAATCAGAACTTAGTAGTCGGGATTAAAAATGGGGATGTTATCTTCCTACGTAGCTAGCTAGCTACTAGGGGACAAGAGGTGTCTCTGCCTAGCTAGCATCTACCGATATCCTGCATGTGAGGCGTTTAGGGGACATCTGTTAGTTGAAGCTGCAGAACATAACCTGGGTTACACTCTCCCCCTCAAACTGCATCAGTTTCTGCATGCACATCAATCACCACGCCACACCATGCCACCCACCTCCACAGGTAATTCCTCCAACAGTGGAAAAAGCTGCTGTCCAAAAATATGTAATGGATTACATTCATAATCCCGCTGTGCTGTCCTACCGATGATTTCTCTTTAACCATCACAGGTCACAAAATAAACCTGTTTAAAAAAAATACAGTGGCTTTTCTTAGCCCTTTAATTTAATGTCTTTTATTTTATGTCAGTTCCTCATTAACCTTCTTCCCCTGTTAATTACAAAAGCAACCACAGTGCAGTTGCAGCCAGATGTGTGAAAGGCCGACTGGTTACAGCTTTCGGTTTGTACCTCAACTCTTTCTCTGTAGCTGTGGCAGTGCGCGCACACACAATGCAGACACACACAGATACACCTGGCCTGAGTTTAAAGGGTGTGTGGGAATTGTGGGTGGGGGGGGTGGGGGGTGATAGAAAGTATGGCTGGGTTGGATGTTGGCTGGAAGGGGCATTGGAGGAAATCACTTGCAGAACAGGAAACATTTTTCCAAGCGTCAGTGACCACTTTCATATAAAATAATGATATTTGTGACTGGAAGAGAATTCAGCTCCTGTTCCCAGCATGTGGCGTCACCGAGCTTTCATATTTCAAATGCACATCAACACAGCCAGAACAGATTTATTGTGCTTGAAATCGTTGATCATATAGTTGCCTCTGATCCAGGAAGAATCGCAAAACCATGAAATATGACGGATTTCTACTGCGGACTGGCTTAAGTCAGGTATTTGGTGACATTAAGGTTAAAACTCACATAAAATGTTTCTATGATCATCTTCGTTTTCTGTAACGGTATAAAGGAAGGCGTTGCTCCTCATATTTTCAGTAATCTAATCACAGTTAGTGCTAAAGGTGTGGTATTACAATTACGATCACAAACTTCTTTAACCTCATTGTCATACTATACATTAAAAATCCCCATAAGCAACCTGCATTCAAGTTATATATTGTTTGATATGTCTCCTGTTGTGTCTTTTGTTGTACTCAATAGTCACCATGGATACAAAACAAATTCTGAAAGGACAATAAAAATACCATACATAGAAGATGTTCCTTGGATGATTATAGCAAGCATATACAATAGCAAACTACACACAATTATGAAATTACACTTTGGTGTAATTAAATGTCAAGATTAAGCCACACATGCCACACATGCTGGGATATGAACTGAGGAATTGCGTTAATACACACAAGCGCACACACAGGACGGTTTTTCTCCCAATGTAATTTAAGAAAGCTGCACTTGTTTATCAACTCAGACCAGTTCTCCTCTTCATACTTTTACAAGCAGCAGCTACTTATTGCCTTTTTGGTCAAGCCTCCAAATTATTTTTTGTCAATGGCAGTTAATAACAGTACCCCGGTTAAATAAAGGTTAAATAAATCAAAAGCTGCTAAGTGAATCTCTGGATGGGGAATGTGGACTAGACACATGCCAACACATTTAGGTTTTGGCAAGCTGCTTTTCCAGCTCTAACACACACCACTCAGCAGGCTAAAAACTATTGTTTGGAGGTGAAGTGTTCCCAGGTTCCAGTCCCCACGCCGAAGTCAGTCTTTGCCCGCAAGCCTCCAGAGGTGAATGGGTTTTTGCTGAAGCCTGACTCACCCACTGGAACCAGAAGACCGGCTCGGTTCTGGCCAACGCTCAGTCACTGTGGTCAGAGAGTCAGCCTGCCAGGCGGGCAGGCAACCAGTCATTCAGTCAGCCTGTCGGTTCCGACTCCTCTGTCATTTCGGTGAGGTCGGCCAACCAGTCGGTAAGCCAGGCGGTCAGTCAATACAGTCAGGCAGCTGGCCGAAAAATGTGGTCAAAGATGGACCACTCAAAAAGTCATTGTGCTTTCTGGTTGGATACTGGCCAGTAGCACAATAAGAAAGTTCACTCAGGCTGCCAGATGTCACTTTAGCAAGCCAGTCAGGCGGTCATTGCAGTCAGTCAGCAAACAAGGCAGCATGTCTTTCATGTGATTAATAAAGCACCCCGATGACCCAACCACAATACTGTAGTGATGAGAGGGCAGAGAATTAAATTTTGTTCTTATTTTCATTCAACCACCCATTGACCCTTTACTCATCCGTTCAATCAGTCAGGGAAGGGGCTGTTCTGCCAGGCGGTCGACAAGCAAGCCACCCAGGCATGTGGTCGCTGCGGTTGTTCAGCCAGTCAGGCAGAAAGCCCGAAATGTGGTAAGCGACAGCCCCACTGACCCAGTCAAGTGGTGAAGAGGTAGAAAATCTGTGCTTGGATAATGGCTGAGACTACACAGACGCTGCACCTCCAAGCGGTTTTTCATTCAGCCGAGGAAAAAGGTGATCAGCCGAGTAGCCAGCAGTTCTATCAATCAAAGAGATATCTAATCGGTCAGCCGTTCAGCCAATACGTCAGTCAATAAGCCTGTCAGCCAGCAGCTTGGTCAGTCACGCAGCCAGTCAATGACTCAATCAACCAGGCACGGTGCAGTCAGAGAAGTTATCTCCATTAACTGTGGCAAAAGATATACCCAGTGACTTGGTGAACTCATCCAGAAATGAGAATGTATTATTATGTTACTTTATTTGCTATTATGGTTCCCCCTCCTGCCTCAGTGGGAAGTTTATTAAGCCCATTTGCCCAGGAAAGAGATCAAAAGCTATTTCTCACTATAATATGTTATTAGTTTTGTCATGTGGACCTACCAGATACAGATGGCAGGGGCCCAGTTTGGCTCTTTAGCCCATACTTTTAAGAAATACAGTTCTCATATTCACTCACCCACCGGCCAAAAGCAACCAAATCAGCCTGTGGTCAGAAATATACCCACTGACCCCTCATAGCAATGTGATGATGAGTTAATGCGGGTGATTTTGGCTTTTGTCGTAACCCTGACTGTCCATCAATGGGTCAGCAAGTCATTCATCCAAGTCTTTGCTCTAGTTAACAAGGCATTAGGTCATCTCCTCATCCATCCAGTAAACAGCCAGTTAATCTGTTCACTAAGTAGTTCATCAAGTCTGACTGCCATTCAAATCATAAAAAAATCCAGTTTGTACTAATAAAGTCATTGAGTCAGTAAGTTGTCCCATCAGTCAATCTGAAATTCACTGTAGTAAGACATCTAGGAAAGCAGCCAGCAACTTACACTGCTCCCCAGCACTTTGACCTCACAAAACACTGATGATGTGCCCATAATCACCCCCTCCCCTGTTATGTATATAATGCACTATATTTATTTTCCAACATTTTAATTGAGTGTTTTAATTCTGAATGTGAAATTTCTGCATTATATAGCGCACTGGTTACTCACTATGCATGTATAGTACAGTACTGTGCAAGTTTCAGGCGCATTTGATGTTTAGATCTTATCATCAGTACGTCTGATTGGTCCCAGATTCATTCTGCAGGATGACAACGACCCCAAACATGCAGCCAAAGTCATTAAGGACTATCTTCAGAGACAAGGAGTCCTGCAACAGATGGTCTGGCCCCCACAGAGCCCTGATCTTAACATCATGGAGTCAATCTGGGATTACATGAAGACACACTGAGACAGCCTCAATCCACAGAAGAACTGAGGCAAGTGCTCAAAGATGCTTGAAACAACCTACCTGCCCAGTGGCTTGGAAAAAGTGTAATGAGGAAAACTGGTGCTGTTATGAGGGATAAAGGTGTTCACAGCAAGTTTTTTAACTGATAAATAAAAATTATTCATAGTATTACTTTTGAAAGCATCCTCAGTTTACGTTTAGCCCCTTACAACTTTTGCACAGCGCAGTAGGTGCACAGCTATGCAGCATGCTCCCTTCCAATAAAGGCTGCAGACGGTGGATCAGTTTTCATCACGTTTATCTCGTTATATATGCAAATTTGTGCAGCAAGCCACACCAAAATCTAATAAGATCATCTACTCGGTATGGGGTACCTGTGGTGTAAGTGCGAGGTTCCCTCTTATTATTGTTGTTGTTGTCGTTACGCATCTTGAGTTTTTGTGTTCACAAGAAAAATCAATTTCCTCCTAATTAAGCGAATTAGCTCATTCATGAGCAAATATTTTTCACACCAACATGTTTGTCTTTGCACACTACGTATCTGGTATCAATTTGAATTTGTTAGTTTGTTATTGTGAAGGAGTCACAGCATTTTCTGGGAAATAAGTGTTCTGTCATTAATATGCAAATATATACAGCATGGTGCTACAAAATTAAATCAGATAATCTACTACATTCAGAGAACCTATGGTGTAAATATGAAGTTTCTATGTATCTTTCTTGAGTTATCCTGGTCACAACAATGTGTCTACAGTCACAGACACCAGCATGACAACTTACGTACCATGTGTAATTGTGGCGGGACATAAAAAATATACTCTAGTATGGTTACGATTATTTAATTGTATGCATTAAGAAATACACCATAAGAGCAGCCATTCAATTGTCTTTTCTCAAAAGTTTTTAAATGCCCACATCAGGAAACCAAAAACCTCCAAGATGATGAGATAGAGTTTTGAAGAAAGTCAACCACAAAAGTAAAAAAAATAAATAGCTAGCTTGTACTCAGCCAAAAACTAACTGAAGCTAAAGACCATGATGAAATAGAGGTCTGGCTACACAAGACTGCAGTTTCTAGCATAAAATATGAGCCCATCTATACTTCAGATTCTGGTGATCGATTTGTTTTGAACATGGGGTTCAAAAGGCAATGATACTCAGAGCTCAGTGGCTGTACGACAGAGTCATTTTGTGCTTAACTTTTCCAGATGTAAGTTGCAGTTGTGGCTGCTGTAGTGAGCATGGTTCCTTCAGCCAGACATTCATTAATTAATTCATGTACTGAAAAGTTTTCCACTCATCCAGTCTGTTCTGTCTGCATGTCATCCATGTAGGCAGCAATTCCCAGAGCTACAGGTTCAACACATAGTTCATGTATGTGCAAACCAGTCTGTCAATTGTTCACTCATCCATCTAACTGCTGTCATTTATCAGGGGCCACAGCACAATAGACTACCAACAAACATCAGCAGTGTGTGTGGAAGCTATTAGCCCATGTGCACCCATTGACCCTGTACATGAAGAGGCTGATGATGCTGCTCTTAGTCATCTTATTATCTGATGAAGAGCTCTTTGGAAAGATCAGAGGGGTATTTTGGGTGAATTTCCAGATGGTGTTGTGGATGCACTGATACATACAAACACACACACACACACACTTGGATGAAATGTGTGCACATGCAGTTAACAGGAACTTGTGCACTCACGACACTGAACATTTGCACAGGATGACTTATTAATGCACCGGTGGATGAAGTTGCAGCTGGAGCAGGGCAAATCTCTGAGGGGCTTTTCAGTCATCTAACCACCACTTTTTTCTTCCACTCTTCTTCCTGCTCCGTTTTCCTTTTGTTTTATGCATGTCATTGATGTACTCTACATCAGTGCTTTTGACATGACCTTTAGCTGGCTATTTGTCTTCATCAGATAAAGTGAAGAGGAAAAACAAATGTCACATTTCTTCTGGGTGTTCCTCACCCCCTTTTTTCCAGATAAGAATTACAGAATTGGATAATTTCTTCAAGGAAAAAAAGGAATATCTGAGATTTTTTTCAAATGGCTGACTATGAAGGATTATACAAGAGACAGAGCTCATGTACAAGTCTTAGAAGTCCACTCGCCAAATTTCCATAGTGTCATGGGTCCGGAAAATGTGGATATGTGACTGATGTTTAAGCTCTAAAAACTCCAGAACTATGTACACAAAACACATTTCTATATTAATGGAAGAAGTGACACTTTCATTGTTTAAGTCTCGCACATTCACACAAAAGCTTTGATGGTCAGGCTGATCTAAGATTTTGTTAAGGAATTTCCTGGGATTCAAGTTTTTCACTATATTTGTGGCTGAAAATGCTGCTTTCGCTGCCTGTTCTTGTCTAAAAAATCTTCTGGCTGCTTGATACAACAAATTAAGCTGGTGAAGTTTTGTGGTTTTTACCTCTGAGCTCCAGGGACACAACCGCTAAAAATGGGCCCGTTTGGTGTTAGTAGTTGGCATCCTACCATACTGTGCAATGACTTCTGTTTGCTTGCAAACTAACATTCTTGTTTACTGTGACTACCAGCAGCTGAGAGATGTGTATGTGAGGTGACATGAAACTGTAGAAATGTGTCATTCGCAAGCAGTCTGTTCAGCTTGCTTTCAAGTTTTGCGCCGGGTCCAGATTAAATTGTTTGAACTGACTGAACTGTCTGGATCTGGACCAGAGTCCACCTATTGAGTATGTGGGGGCTATACCTTTACATCTTTTAAAAGTTCTTACATACACAGATTTATTAGAATGTGATGAGACAACTTTTTTGAGCTGAAAAACAACATTTAAAATTCAGGAAAGAGTTTTTACGTCATGGCAATGTACTGTTAGTTATGGCACACAAAGTCCAAACAGATAATGAAAATAGGATATGATTCTGTTCTTAGCATTCCTCACTGAAACCACACAAACACACTAATGAGCTAACTTGTGGCTTGCTGTGTCCCATGATTTCAATGAAAAATGTTAGCAATTCCAAAAAAGCTATTTTAGGCACAGAGGCCAACAGATACACTGTATTAAACTCACAACATGACAAGAGAAAAAAAAAAAAAAACAGCAATAACTGAAAATGTCCAGGGATAGTTTAAAGTTTTAAATATAGCTGAAGCTTTGCAATACATGACATTTAGACTGTCCTCCATCTTTTCTATCCAGCTATTTGTCCTTCTCTCCATCTCTCTATCCATCTTACTGCCCCCAGGCTCTCTTCAATCCATTATCTGTGCGTGTGCATGTGTGTGTGTGTGTGTGTGTGTGTGTGTGTGAGACAGTCACTGAGTTATTAGTGGGTGATTAGCCTTCTGACCCACTGCTGCACTGTCTGACTTACCTAGTGAAAGGGTGTGTTTGTGTGTGTGTGTTGAGCACAAGCATGCGCCTATGCGTGCTTGAACAGATGTATTTGTATATATAAACAGAAACTGCCTATTTGATTGGTAAAAACCTGTTGTTTTACATACTGTGTTATGTTCCATAGGAATCTATCTATTCAAATTGTGTTGGCTGCTGCTTCCTCCTGTTCATGTAGCAGAATGCAAAGCTTGACGTATGCACTTCCCTTCTCTGAAACCTCATTCCAGCTTTATTGGGGAATGTCCAGGGCAATTATAATTTCTATCCTGCCTGAACCTGCCAAATACATAGCTCAAAAAAAAAAAAAAAAAAAAACCTCAACAAATTACTGAATGTTTTTTCAGCAGTACTCAGTTTGAACTGACATCTCTGTAATGTAATAATATGTTCAGCATTTGGCAGCTGTCAGATTGTCATAACACATGCAGGCTAATAGTCGAAATAGGCTTTGAAATTGACTGCTCCTGTCTTTCAGTTGTGTTTGATGGAGTTGCTATATTTCTATGCAAGAATACTCGCAGCACCTGTACCGAAAACTGAACACGTCTACAGGTGGCATCTTCAAAAGGATCTATGTATATCAGGGGTATAAAGGCACAGCATCTATGTTTTCATCCTGTGGCGAATTTTCCATGTCCATATATACAATTAACATAGTATATTATATGTAGGTTGTTTATGACAGAATAAACCACTTTGCCTAATCATGAGCAGTAATTTAACAGGAAAAGATATCTTTCCTCACACTAAAAGTTCTTGTTGCCTTAACAAGCAACAGCATCTACATCCTCTCTCAGTGTTTGCACTGCAGTGTCCCACTGAGCAGGGCTTACAGCTTGTTGACTGAAGGTTTTACATAGCATCCATGCCCGTCTGACCCACATTTTGCATATGACCACAGCTACCGGAAACCTGACCTAGAGATATTCCATCACTGGGTACATGATGTATCCAATTGTCCTGCAATCTCAGTTTAATTCACACTTTACATCTCATTTCTGATTTCTATAGTTTCTTGAAGGTTGTGAGCCAATCAGTAACTTTAAATATTACAAATCCGTAGAATATTTGTATGCTAACCAAGCAGTTGAGCGATGTTCCAAAAAAGTACCTTCTTATAAAATCTGCACAATCTTTTTGTCCAGCAGTGCATAAACCACTTTGGTGAGGAGCCTCTCCATGTGACGTTCCCCCCGCGGCTGCAGCCTTACACACCATTCAAAAAGCCGGCGTGTTCAGCCAAACCACAAACAACGGGTTCACATTCACCGACGTGGCCACCAGTCCGAGGGGGAAAAACTGAAGCAATAAATAAAATAACCACTATCTCATTTCTTTCATTTTGTGAAAAGGCACAGATCTTCTTGTGTGTGTGTGTGTGTGTGTGTGTGTGTGTGTGTAATTATTTCCCTCTCCAGCTCGGCGTTGTCACTGGGGACTGAGGCTGTCGAGTCGCTGCCAAAGCCCCATTCACTGTCTGCACATAGTCGGTGTTACGCAACGGCTAATTACTTCCACTCGGCCCCAACAAAACCATGGAGAGGAAGAGGGCGAGAGAAAAAGAGAGAGAGAGAGAGAGCGAGAGAGAGAGAGAGAGAGAGAGAGGAACAGAGGGGGAAGAGAGTGATAGAGAGAGACAGCCAGACGGGAAGACAAGCAAGGGGAGAGTCTAAGAGGAAAAGAGAGAAATTATGAGGCAGATGAAGGAAAGAAGAGATGTGGAGAGATAAAGAAACAAGAAAAAAGAATGCCAGGGAAAAAGAGGTAGGAGAGGAGGAGGAGGAGAATGAGTTTAATGGGGAGAGAAAGCAAAGGACAGGGAGTGCAGGACAGGGAGACAGAGAGTGAAGCAGAGATAAAGACTATCTTCCTCCTCTCCCTGCGTCTCCTCTGCTGTGTTTTGGTAAGGAGAGGCACAAAGAAAACAACATCAAACCATAATGACCTCTTCACCATCCGCCACAACGGTTTTACCGAAAATCATGCTGCAGCAGCCAAATATGGTCCAAGGAGAGAGGCAAATGTGGAAGAGGAGTGTTGTCAAAGCCAGACGGGGCCCGCAGCCCTTTTCCTCTCCAACAATTTTTGGAGATGATGTCATTATTCATAAAAAAAATAAAAAAAATAGAAAAAGAAAAATGTGTCTGCGCCTCTGGCTTGACTAGAGCAAAAAGGAAGAGAGGAAAGGTGGGAGTGGAGTTGGGGGGTGGTGGTGGTGGTGGTGGTGGTGGTGGTGGTGGTGGTGGTGGGGGGGGGATGTAGAGATGAAGATATTGAAGAGAGAGGAAGAAAAAAGAGGAAACAGAAAAGAGGACAAGAGAGAGAACTGGATGAAAATAGTTAATAGAAACCGAGAGAAAAAAATAATGTAAATGGAAAAGAGAGAGGGGAAGAATGGGAAAAGTACCTTCATTCATACTTTTCCTCCACAATTCTCAAATTTTTGGGGTTGACAAATTCTCTCTGATATGAGCAAAATTCAGAATAAATACACAATTAGGATAAATACCTAAATAAAACATGTGAATTACTGGGTCTTAAAGGTGCTCACAGGTGGATATTGTTACCATTTGAGTAGAAATTAAGTACTGCTGCAATCAAAGTCAAGTATACATTTTTGAGGGGGGAAAATAAGATTTATTAAAATCCCTACAAGTCTAGCAACACCTGGGCCACAGGTAGGAACTGTAGCCTGTGATTTTTGGCACTAAATCCCACCACACATGATCAACTGCTTCGCACAAACATAAGCCATCATGTTTTTCTATGGAGAGAGAGAAAATGTCCAACCTCGTCGCAGCACTACCATGGGTGTTGCACACCAGTCAGGTTTTACAACCCTGCACTTAAAGTTAAATCAGCTTCATCTCCCGGTCTTGCCCCAGTTGTCTATAAACTCCCCCATCACTTTCTCTCAGTTCTTTCAGGGGTCAGTTCCTGTTTTAAAACAATGGATCAAATCTACTCTGGAAATTTCAATTTCAAGTTTCAGTGTTTTAGAGTATAACACCACTTTACCAGACTGATATATTGGTATATAAGCAGCCTTTGTTATATTTCTTACATTGTTGTAGCACTGATTTATGTTTATTCTATAAACTGAATGCAGAGAGTTTTAACATGTATTCTTCCTCCTTGTTAAGCACTCTGAAAAGGCATCTGTGGGAATAATGTTTCCTACCGCTGATTCTGCCTGACCACAGAGGCTTGTATGGGTAAAACCAAGGAAGTCTCAAGCTTCGCTGGTGATTTCAGCCCAAACATATCAAAGACCAGGGCGATGGAGAGGAAAAGGAAGAGGCGGGGAAATAAAAGGAGGGGCAACGAGATGACGGGCAGGGGAAAAAAAAAAAAAGATGAACAAACCACTGTCAGAGGCTCTGACAGAGACCATCAGCTCAGTCACACTTACATTTAGCGTCTTCTCCTCTATCTCCTCACCTATCCATCATCACTCCATTTCAACATCACTGTATTTCACTTTGTCATTTCTGTCACATTTAAGATAATAGATAAGCCCCCATTCATCCATCTATTCCTGCCTATCTTTGCCATTTCTCTTCCTCTCCCAATCTGCTCATTCATCTCTCTGCCTTCAGGCTCCGTTCAGTCTCTTAGCTCCATACTGTTTGTGTGTGCATGTGTCACGTGTGTGTGTGTGTGTGTGTGTGTGTGCCTACTGAGATATTAACCTATTAGACAATGTAAACAGTGAGAGTGACATATTTATCCTTTCAATCTCAGATTTCTTTTTTGCATTTTCATTTCTATTATTTATTACCATTGTCTTCTGCCCTCATTAAAACTCTGAGGAATTAGATTTTTCATTTCTTGTTTTTCTATTGTGGAAACTCAATTTCTCTTCTCAAGTGAAATTGTTTATGCGAGCGTATTCACTTACAAGTCAAAGATTCATTTCAGGTACCCCAGTTTCCTCATCTGGTGTGTCATTTCATTTGGCAACACTTGATTGTTTGATTTACAGTTTGCATATATTTTGTTTGAAGTGCTTATTGTATGTTATTAGATCTGCCTGGAGTTTTTACAACTCAATCACCAACCAACCTCTTTTTTGCTGCCGTTATGATGCTCAAACAGCTATTTTTCTTATCTTATTTAAAATGGACAGACTGAGCGAGCGTATTAAATGGGTTTTTTTCTTACACAATGACTCATTTCCACTTCAGTTCATTGGGAGAGAGGAAGTCAAATAGAACAAAATGCCTCCAATAACATCAAACACTGGAGCCGAGGCCGGTCAAGAGTAGAGACAAAGAGGAACACACACTTAAACTCTTACAAATGAAAGCGGTGGAAAACATTTACCATGGGATTATTCAGGCTTTTAAGTTTCAACTTATCATGTTCACCCTGTTTCTGGCTGTTTCATATGCAACAAAAATGTAACTTTTCCATGAAGAAGTTTTTACTTTTCTTTTGTCTTCTTTCGGTGAGAATGACCTTTCTCTGCTTCTGGTTTTCTTGAGTCAAGTAAAAAAAAAAATGTCATGGATACAGAACATTTGAGCGAATCTCACATGATGGGAAAATTTGTCTGTGTCTGAAAGAGAATGCATGCGTTACCTGTGTGTGTGTGTGTTTGTGTGTGGCCTCCCAGTATGACATGTCTGTCTAACAGGCATTACCAGGCAGTCTGAGCATTTTCATTAGTTCCTAGAACGCCAAACAAACCACATGGGTATGTGAAGCAGCTGCAGTAGTACTAGAGAGCCACAACAACGTACCGGGGTAAGAGGAAGAAGGGGGGGGAGCAGATAAAAAAAAAAAAGAGAGAGCGAAAGAGAGCACAGACTAATCTACAGTATGAGAGTGAATATAAGTGGGTCGAAGTGCATGTCTGCACACATCTGCCTACCAGCTTGATTCTTTGTGTGTGCGCTCATGTTTCGTTGCCTGAATGTGCATCCAAACCTGCTTCCCAGAGTGAGTGTGTATGTGTGCAAATGACTTAGAGAGTAGAAAGCTGGTGGTTTGCGTTGTCGCAGAATGAAGGTGTGCTTATTCCATTAACAAAATATAAATATAATGCTGATGTGTGATTACATGCAGTTTAATTACACAAAGGTCTTCCACACTGTTCAATGCAATTTTTCAAATCTCCAAATGCCCTTGAATGTATGGCAGCTGTTTAACTTTACAAAAATTGTTTTGTTGGTTAATCTCAGATCTTTTAGTATCTCAGCACCCTCGTTTTGTCACATTTATCGAAATAACTTGCGTCAATTTCATTTCCAGGGCTGTATCAATGTTGTAGAGTCTAAAATTTCAGAACTTCTCCAAAAGTTCACTGAGAATTAGGCAATTTTCCAAAACAACTATTAGTCATGGCAAACAAATGTTCAAATCTCATAACTCACAGACCATGGGAAATCTGCCAGTGATGACATAATGTCTATGTGTGCTACAGCCACAGGCTGAACGGGCACTGAATCACTATTAAACAAGATAACAATACCTTCTGTCCAATTACACAACAACTGCTGCCTCAGAAAAGCATCATGTCTTAAAAGGACAATGTGGGTTGACTGGGCCTTTCAATGACTTCAATGAAATGGAGATCAAAAGGAGAAATCACCTGTGGTCATTTACTTGATATTAAATTCTTGCGAGAGTTGTCTGTTTGTGTGTGCGTGTATGTGTGTGTATGCGGTATGTGTTTGGTGTGCCCTACCTGACCACAGGCTCTGGTATGGCCTCCAGGTTGGCAGGAACCTGTACTCCCTTCTCCCACTCTTGTCTCCAGGGGTCCGAGAGCACATAGAAGTCGTCCGGGCCGAGCTGGGCCGAGTCCGGCAGCTTCATGGCTGTGATGAAGTCGGTACGAAACACCTGCACAGACAGCAAGGTAGGAGAAAGAGAGAGAAAGGAAAGGTTTGGTTAAATGGTCAAAACAGTGAAGATGTAGACTTTATACTTAATACTTTAATGCGTTTTGGAGTGTTCATAGAGCAAAAATCTGCTTCTAACCACAGAGGGTGGAGTTGAGGTGAAGAGGAAGGATAGGAGGAAACAGTGCAGCGATAAGGAAGCACAGAAAGAGTCAAATTATTATGATATAACCAACATTTTCATCATCAAGGTCAGAACCGCACACCACAAGTACAAGGTTCTTAAAATTAACATTGGGATTTTCCTCCACCTTTCTGAAACCAAAAGTACCTTTTAATGGAAAAAATAGTTACTGCAATCCATATTGTCTTAATGACATCATACAAACAACATCGTCATTCGCTACTGGTAAAGGACACAGCTTTTTATTTCAGCAGAGGGGTCATATGCAACTGCATGAGATGCTACATTCAAAAATAAAAAATGTTTTCCTGTGTTAAAAATATGACAAAAATTGTAGCTAATGGACAGCTCACGTGTAGCCAGATGTAACCTTTGCCCCAAAACAGGGAGGGCCTGCCCAGTTACAAAGGAAGACTGTTTTTACAACCTGTGATCCATTTCCTGATATTTGCTGTGTTGCTCTTAGTTGAAAAGTAACAGGTGCTTTTGACAATCACCATCATCTCTGAATCCAGCTCCACACAGACTATACGACGTTTGTACAGCACAAGCATACTGTACAGCATTTTTAACCAGAATTGGGAGCAGGTAAATGTATTTGCTCTTCCTCAACATCAGTACAAACTCTGACAGATGACACTGTGATCAGTTCCTCTAGATGATGCTGAGAGAGAAGAATGTCTCACTTCATTACAAAAACATTGCCTTGATCCTTCACACCTTTTCCTTAGTCCCTCCCATGTAAGACACAAGGAGGAGGTGTAAGGAGAAGATGTGAGTGAGAAAAATGAGGAGATGTTTAAGCCAAATGAGAACCACCTACTGACTCATTAAAAGTATGTGTACGGTGCGTGGGTGGATTCTATAAAAAACAAAACAAGGGGTGTGTGTGTGTTATGAAGACCTGAGGGAGTGGGTGTATTCATGCAGACATCATTCTTACACATAATTTGAACACACACACTTAAACAGACAGACAGACACACACACAGTCTCCCTCTCTCTGTCTGTTCTATCGGAGACCTGAAGCAATGATATTATCAGTCATATAGTCAAGGACATCAGCCAAGAACACACACACACACTCTAAGTAAACACACAAACTCACACAGGAAAACAAGCACACACACACACACACACACACACACACACACACACACACACACACACACACACAGTGGTGCCAAATCAACCGTATGACTTCACTCTGCATTTTATCATTATTTTCTAAGCCTCCTTATCCCTGCTTTATTAGCTCTTCTCCTCAATCCTACTCCCTCGCTCCCCCTCCATCTCTCCATTAACCTCTCCATCTTCCTTCTCTCCATCCCTCCTCCTTCTCCCCCTAATGTCGATGTTTTTTTACCTTGTTTATTTTGACCTAAAAGACACAAAGCAGAAAAAGTGGCTTAAAAAGAGGGTAATAACAGGGTAATAAGACAAAATTGCTGCAGAAGTGGTAGTCTCTTTACACACCTGCAAACTGACAGATGTGTAGGTAAAAAGGCAAAAATATGTCACCACTTATGGAAGATACATTAAATCACTAAGTTTCAATCACCAATAAGAGAGAGATAGACGACAAAGTGCTGGAGGGACATAAAATAAGCTGTTCAAGGACGGAGGCAACAAAAACATCAATGCATGAAGAGAAATCTGCAAAAATGAGAGGACGGGAAAGAGACAGAAAGAAAGTTCCTCAAATAAGTTTCCCTAAAACTTTCCATATCATAATGTTTATGCTGCTTAAACAATATAATATTACCACCCTTACTTTTCTGACACTGAATGGGACAAACAGCAATGCAAACAATAAATTCTTTGAAGTTCGAAGTATGTCTCATGAAGAAAGGCACTAGAGAGCATAAGGTTGCTGGTTCAACCCCTGGACCAGTAGGATAAATGTCAGTGGGAAAGGCTAAAGAGCAGCACTTGCCCATCCCTCATTACCACAGACTGTGGTGTCCCTGAGCAATGAAATATCTGATCAAAGACTGAGTAAAGAACACTAAGAATCTGACTGAGCATTTAAGTTTTATGGTGCGATTCCCAACCCTCTTTTGAAAAAGAGTTGGAAAGAAACACTGTTCTGGTACTGTGCAATACAGAGGAAAAGAGACAGAATCATTAGGAGAAATGAGGAGGGTGTGTTAATGGAGAGAAAGCAGCAAGAGAAGAAGTAATATGTTGTGTATTTGCCTTGACTCTCAGAGGAGCTGGTCTTACTGACCAAACCGCTGGACTGTTGGACAGAACGATAGTGATGTAGGAGGACAGGGAGATGAGGAAAAGGAGAAAAGGGAGTGATATTAATCTAAATGGACAGAGATGAAAGACAAGGACAGATGAGGATGTGAGTGTAAGTGTGTGTGTGTGTGTGTGTGTGTGTCACAGACTAGTATATGAAAAGGCCATATGTAAAAAGCAGCATCCTTGCTTCTGCTGCTTGGCTGCCTACACCGTCTGCCAGCAAGCACAAATAAATAATGCAATGGAGCAAGAGGACGTGTGTGTTTGCATGTGTGTGTGCAACTGCAAGTGTGTGTGTGTGTGGTGTGAATGTCCCTGTGTGTGTTCCTTTCTGTGCGCGTTTCTCTGTGAATAGTGCAGGGGTGTGAGTGTTTAAAAAAGTGTGTGTGTGTGTGCGCGCGCAAGTGTGTGTGTGTGCGTAAGTGTGTGTGTGTGTGTGTGTATGTGTGTGTGTGTGTGTGTGTGCGTTTTAGACTGTGAGCCAAGGCCATGATGAATCTTGCCTTCCCCTTCAGCTATATGAGAGGAGGACAGACAGAGACTGAGGGTGATCCACTCCTCCTTAATCTTTCTCTCTTTTTTTTCTCTCTCTCTTTCTGTCTCTTTCTCCCCTTCGACCTATATTCTCTTGCTTTTTCTTCATGGTCCTCACCAGTGGGGAGAAAAGGGAAGATGGGAGAGGAGAGGTAGGGGAGGTGGGGAAGGGGGGGGGGGTGAGAGGTGAGAAAAAGGGATGAAAAAGGAGGAGAGGAGAGGAGAGGAGAGGAGAGGAGAGGAGAGGAGAGGAGAGGAGAGGAGAGGAGAGAGTATATCAGTTTTATTACTGTGTGTTTGTACAGGAATGACTGCAGCTAATTAATGTCTAGGAAACACTATTACAAGCTCCTGCAGTTTTATGTTCTGCCTTTTTTCTCTCCCTGCCTCTCCTACTCTCTCTCTCTCTCTCTTTCCAGCTCATCTCCATCCCACTCCTCCTGTCATCCACCTCTCACCCTCTTCGTCTTTCTACTCTCCTTGTGACAGACGTTCTTTTTGGTGATGGACGGGGAAGGCAGACAGATGGAGAAGGAGCACTGTAAAAACATGACACAACCAGGTAGACAGGCAGAGAGTCAGACAGGTATTTTTTTGTGTGTGTGTGTGTGTGTGTGTGTGTGCGTGTGTGTGTGTGTGTGTGTGTGCGGGGTGGGGGTGGGGGGCAGAGACACCGTTTCCAAACTGTCAAGCAATTTTTTATGCAAAACATAGAAATACAAATGAGGCGCATTTCCCTCAGCTTTCAGAGTCAAAAAACACATCCAACGGAAAAAATGGAAAAACAGAGTCCTTCAAGAGTTGATTAGATTTGAGTAACTTGTTTATCTTCTACAGAGTCAGTTAATGTCGGCTGTATTTCAAGCTAAGACAAAAACAAAGAAATGCACTTGGCTGTATTATAACGGAACAGCTAATGAAGAGTTATGTACAAGAGTGACAATACAAATGTCGTTTCTGGCTGATTTCGGTGGACAGAGACTGTTGTGTAACGAGCCTGAAGCAGCCATGGAAACTCTGTCAGTAATTACTCAAGAAGTGCATTTCTTTTTCCATTTATCACATGATTTATTTATTGCTAGAAAGATTTTCCACATCGATCAACCGTAATAACTTTGTTCTGAGGACATTTGATTGAATTTTGCCATTTCCACTCGGCTTTCCAAATTTGATAAATCATAATTTGTGAATGAAAATATTGAGTGGATGCCCAACTCCTTCAAAAGCGGGAATGATACAGTAAATTTCCAACAGACGGACAGAAAATCCCCTTTAGCATGCAATTAATTCATATGTCATCACCATCATCCATTGTATTCAGCTGCTCGTGGCCATTTCAGTCGGTTGCTCATCAAGTTTGTTTATGTGTCTCTTTTTATTTTTCTGCTGCAACACGGTGAAAACACCTAATTATTTCCTAAAAACGCCGCAGTGAGATTAGCTGAAAGGCAATAGCTTAATTTACTCTTTCCACAATTATCTACACACCAGAGACACTGCCAACATCTGCCGCTCTGTTCTGTACAGCTTCTGTATGTCTGAAAAGCTGGATCACTCAGTTTGGGAATCCTACAACTCAGATGATAACTTTCTCTCCAAATCATGATTCAGCGAAGATCAAATTATTTAGATTCTGTCTGGAAAAGATCCTGAGCCGCCTCATTTCCTCAAATGTGACAGGCCGTTGTGCTGTAAGTGTTGCACTCATTTGCATTTCAATAACTCAAGTTTAATTTTTTCTTTTTGTCTCGTAATCAGTTCGGTTTGCATCACGAGCTATCCAATAATGCAGAGTGGAGGGATCAATGACCTCTCGCTGAAACAGAATAGATGAGATTCAGCTGCTCAGACAAGGTTCCACAGAAACTCTAGTTCAACATTAATGTGAGAGCAGGAAATACACATTAATATACACACACACACACACACACACAGGACAACACACATCTTGCACAATCAGACACATAACAAAACATACCAACATGCAGACACATACGCACACTTTCCTCTGACCAGTCAGTCGATCAGTACACTGTTGAGTTAAGGGCTGTATGCATGCAGGGCTCTCATTAAGTCCAATCTAGATCTGTACTGATGACATGAACAGGGGTTGTGGAGTGTGTACTGTGTGTCTGTGTGTGTGTGTGTGTGTGTGTGTGTGTGTGTGTGTCTGCTGGGGGGGTGCTGACAGGCATTAATAATCACACTCAAAAAGACAGGCATACCTAGGGGAGCACTGTCTGAGAACTGATCATGGCTCTATCACAATTTTTTACACTGTCATAACTAAAACTACCAGCACTAACACCACCACCACCATAGCCTCTACTACTATCATTACTAAATCTACTACTCCTCCTAACACAGTAACAGTAATACATCATGAGAATTTAAGACAACAACCCAAGAGTTTAACATTACATTACAATAGCTATGTAATATATTACTACTGTCCCCACCCAGCTACTTCCTACTATTCCTACTACTTTCTCTTACACTAGTAGTTACTTCTTCTACCACCAATAATGTTTTATTTCTGCCATTACTGCTGCTTCTAAATGGTAAATGGACTGCATTTATATAGCACTTCTCCAGTCATATCAAGCACTCCGCTTTAATCTACAGGTCCATTCACTATTCACACTTCTATACATGCAGTGCTCTATTACACACAAATACTCACACACGATAGTGTATGCCGTGAGTACCTCACGGTCCGTCGGGCAACCCACTCTACCTCCTTACGCTACTTACTGTTATTGTTGCTGTAACTACTGTAGCTAATTTCTGACATTTCTGAAACGTTCATGTCTTCACCTGGTGCAAATTATATGGTAATTACATTCTATACAACATAAATGGGCACACAAAGAAAAATAAACTGCTACCACTGTACACTTTTATTACAAAATCCTCAAGTTTTTCAGACGTAGTTGTTTGAACCTACAATCTTTCGGAACAATCCTCCTTGTTCTGTAGGCTTCTGGCTTTGCGCAGCCAATTCAGCTTGTTTGTATGCTGTATGGTGGTTGCTCGCTATGAACAGGCTTTATGTCTGACCCATCTGCGGGCGTTGATGAATTAGCACTGTCACCCTGAGCCGAACAGAACAGAAACCACCTGACGGTAGGCTGTTGAAGCTGACATTTCAAACCGAGGCTTACACACACTCTGGCGGTAGAGATGCACAGACATGTTCGCATTGACACCAAAAGCAGAAACGCACACATTCAAATAAACACAATTTTACATGATATACAGAAATGACACATTCACAAAACACACACACCTAAGGGGAAGGACACACACATAAACACAGACAACACTCATGGATGTATATGTATGGTCACACAAGTGCATTTACACAAAAATATACCATAATCCTAGTGTATACACACACATACTGGCACACACTTTTACACCTTACCTCCACCCACACAATAGACCTTGTTATCATGGTGTTGCTGAGCAAGTTTCCTAAGGCACAGTGACAAAGTGCACAGGTTTTTAAAGGCCAGCTGACATCACTATATTGACTTGCTGTTTTATCTTGAAAAACTATCAGCGGTTGTGGATGACTTTGAAAAAGATAGGGTACTGATAGTAGAAGGGGAAAGGATGCTCTCCTTCCTCTCCATCCGCTATTATTGAACTGTAGTTAGATTACCTTGTGATTATGAGTGCAATAGTGGTTGCTGTAGTTATCAGCACCCATGGGTGCAAAAGAACCCATAAGGGCAGCATGGGTCAGCTAAACAAACTGAATAACTACAATGAAGAGGTGGAATTTGTATACCGTGCTCTTGACCACTAAAACTAACTTAATTACTTCAAATCATAGCAACTATCAGCAAATCAAGCGACATAAATTCAGTGTAAGTGGATAAAGGCATACAAGTCAAAGGAGGTTAGCACACAGCTACAGTTGCGTGGTGTTATATAGTGATTAAACTTGTCAATAGGGAAAATTTTTTTTTTTTACACTGAGGATAGGTGTAATGTCAAATATTTGCCGCTTCCAATTCAATGACATTATGGATCCAATCACAATTCCTGAGGAGGAATTTTTTTTTTGGACATTCATAGAACTCTTTAATTACCACAATTCCTGCTGCTGTTGGCTGATGTCCGACATATCGCGATTATTTATTTATTTATTTTTTAAATTAGTTCATGTTCATAGGTGGAGATTTACAGAGGAAATAGGCTTCCCTTTCAGTCAGATTGAACTTTAAGTAACACCTGTGGTGCGATGCTGAAACACGGCAAAGGGCAAACAGCTCATTCCTGATGAAAATCTCTATATGACTCTGGACCATGCATGTGCTTTGGTGGATGCCTTAAGGACAAGCACTTCTAACTATACATATATGCATATGTGCGCTGATTTAAGACGCGTGACTCATAATTTGATGGTGCATTATTGGTACACTTTTACTTACCGGCATGAGTGTTTTCATAAACCAGCAGGATGAAAAAAATTGGTCTTGATGATTGATTTTGTGTGTGTGTGCTTGTGCGCCGCGCCACTGTATTTCTCTTTCTTTCTCTCTTTCTATTACCGGCAGTCGATTGCTCTCAACATTCCTCAACTTTTACGCGGTTAAGATCACGAAATCACAGCCGCAGGACATTTCAGATGCAGATAAAGTAGGGTTCGCGTCAGTATGATAAGTTTTTATTGCGTGAATTTTTAGCATCTCTGCAGACATTATGTTTATTTGAATATTAGCTATCTGCCGTTAATTCAAGGCGTATAAATGGTTGGCACCCTTGGCATAGGCAGAATGAATGATGTATGTATGTGTATGTGTGTGTGTGTGCGCAAGAGAGCAAGAGAGAAACTCTAACATCGACTCCATGCATTCCAGTAGCTGTTTGCATCTGGTTGCCATGGAGTTTCACAGCTGTTTCTAGCAGACCCTAATGAGCTACAGCAGCTGCCAGTCTGCTAGGACACACATGCACATGCTCACACACACACACACGAACATGTATACACGCAGTACACATGCTTGTATCTGTGGTCATGATTACTTAACCATTTATACATATGGTCTTGGCAGACCAACAGTATTCCAGAGTATTTAAACTTGTAATGTCTTGCAAGCATGATGCTGGCACTTAAGACGATGAGTTCACACAATAAAGGCTTATCGCCACTTTGACAGCGATTCACCTATAACATCTGCACATCTGGGTGAATATACAGCTGCCTTGGAACAATGACTCTTAGCTTAACATAAAAGTTGAGAATGGTTCGCAGAGCTTGTCAATACCCCGAGGAAATTTTCCAATGTCTTAATTTGATTGCAATATTTCTTCAACAACTGCAAGCAATAAGGAAGAAAAAAAAGATCAGGGGCTATTCGGCAGGCTCGCTGTGTTTTCCATCAGTTGGCTGCTGTTTTGAATTTCAGCACTGAATTTTGAGCTTTCAAAACACTCATGACTGTTCCCAGGCTGACTTTCTGTAAAACCCACTGCACATTCTACAGATTACTTATGATTACTGATATCCACTGTCATCATCCCGGGTTTAAACCCTTTCACAATGATTTTCATCTGTTGTTATTTTGACCAATGGGTTGTTTTTAGTTTCAGCTTCTTCTTGTTCCTCCTCATCTTTTCAACACACAAAGTTAAGTTAATATTAGTTAAGAAAAAATACAATACAGTTACAAAATAACTTTTCCAACTTCCCAAAGTGTCCATTAACAACATATAACAGGACATAAACATGGTTAAATTCAACATCATACATCAACCTGCAACTTACCACAGGACAATACTGAATGATTGACACTACTGATGAAACACATACACAATACAGCTTAAACTAATATACAAAAATACCTGTGTTTAATAAAAATGTGCTGCAGCAGCCACCTGTATAACACACAGTTGCACATACACAGTGCATGCACATTTTTACTGCACCTTCACACGCATATACATATACATGCTCTTATGTTGTACATGCACAAGTAAACAATGATGCTACAAAGAAAGTTTCACACCTGCTCAGCCATCATCTTTTTTGGCAACCCCCGTCAATACCACTTCCTTCCTCCCATGGTGCACTGCGAGTTGCTCCTAATATCACTTCTTTTTTGACAACCTCTTCTAGGCCTCGTCAAACATCTTATGAAAATATTTCTGACTAGGGTTGAAAGTTGTAAAAACTATTACTTCGATCAGTCTGAACTTCATCAAATAATCTTCCAGGAAATTTCCAGGAGAGCACCATGCCTTAAACAAAGCAAATACACCTCACTATATAACAAGGACAGTAACCGAAAGGTGACATAGAAGCTCCGTGATACTACAAGTCTCTAAAAAGGAAATTAATGAGTACTTTTGCTGGAGCCTTTTCTTTAAATGTCTTTATTAAGCACTTAGCCCCTACCTGTTCCGCTCCCCAGTTGTGAATGAGTTCTTTTGCATGCTCACTTATAACTGCTGCACTAATTGCAAGTCACAGCTTTTTGCTTAATTGCCAAGCTGTAAATTGTGAAGTGAATAATGTTAGAAATTGGTGCTGAGCTTGTGATATATCTCAGAAGATTACAGCAGATCATTAGACCTTGATTTTGGCATCAGGAGTAATTTTCATGAGTAACAGCCGTGGTTTAGATTCTTTACTTAGAATACAAAACCACTTTTAAAAGGGTTCCCCCAGAAATCCTGAGATTTAGAGGAACCACAAAAATCATTTGCATGGCAGGCATGGTTTACCCATCCTGTAAGCTACACCATCAATGACAATGAACTCATTAATATCTGGATCAAAGCTTATCTACTTTCAACCAGATGTGGAAGCCTATTATAAGGTGTGGCTGTGCAGATAAAAGTGTATATCACATATTCAAAATATCAAACAGCCCAACAGTAAGTGATGCTCATTAACAATCCTGTGCAACTTACAGAAAAGCCATGTAGCTTTGCAGTTATGCTTACCTACCTGATTCACAGGTTTTGCTGCAAAAACAGCCAAGTAGATTGTTTCAATATTTAATTTTGATTTTTAAAAAAATATTAAATGAAAAAAGAAATATTAAATTTATTAAATAAAAAATTAAGAAAATGTATTAAAGTTCATATTTAATGCAGCCCAAAGAGAGAGAAGAGAAAGAAGCCTAAAGCACAGTGAGAGCTGTATTTATGTTCCACAGCTATGCAGTCACTATCCAGTGTGGTGTGTATAAAAGAAGACACATATCAACACACATCATGAACACCCGCTATAACTACCATCATCTCCATATAGATTACAGACTAAAAATCACCAACAGAAAAAGATTCAAATGAAATAAGGAATTTGAATACCGGCATTCCCTCGTCCAAGTGTGTGGTGCAAAATTTCAATAACACAAGCCTGGAAGAAACCCCCAGATTACAAAGTGCGTCTGTATTCATGTTTCCGTCTCAATATAGTGTTACGAGCACCCTCCAACGAATGTGGGTGAGTGTGTGTGTGTGTGTGTGTCCTCTGTCCACATTTCAGTGTTTTGACAAGTGTCACACAATCCTCTGGGGGAGAGCAGGGGGATTTCTGTGAAGAAGGGGAGCTTTGCTTTTGTCAGAGGAGATGAGGCCAGGAGCTGTTTAAGAGAGACTCCTCACTCTCACTGGTGACTCAGTGCACTTACATTACGGTGCATTTTTAAAAAGTAAGTTTCTGTCTCTCTCTCTCTGTGGGGCGCACGTAGGCGCAAACTCTCGCTCTTTGTTTCTTGCCTCTGTCTTTTTCTCATTCTCATCTGCTGCCCCTAACCATTAACCACAAGACCAAATATGCGCCGCCTGTGTGTGTACTGTATGCCATAATGACTTCCTGTTTGTCTACAAAATTTTCAAAATCCTAAATCTCTGCCCTCATCTAAAATGAGATAAAAACAGCTTTACAAAAAAAGGAAGCATTTGACTGTGTCCTCCTTCCGCCAAGTAAAGCCAGCTAAACCACTTCTAAGAAAAGTCAAAGCTGGAAGTGAAAGACTCGCAAAGGCGCAAATAGAGACAGCTCATTTTTAGAAAAGAGCTACGTTGTCATTACAAGTCCAGAGTGTTTACCATTCACCACACCTCCCTTAACTGAGAGTGAGTATCGTTCCATAAACTTGTCCTGCATTGTGAGCCACTGTTCAATTTTCTCCCCAGTATGGATGTACTGATGAGGATTTTTCACAGCATAAAATATCACACTTTTTTGACTTTTTCATTTATGTATTTTTTATTATAAAAAGCACTTAGTTCTGGCAATGTCTGGCCGCTGCCATCAATAAACAACATTGTTGCAACATGTCCAATTCTTACTTACTTACTTCCAACACTTACTAGAAACTCCATACCACAGCAAACGATGCTCCAGTTCCCATTAGCATCTATGTTAAAAACACAACAAAATGTGCCATGTATTTCAGTAAAAGCCTGTTAATGCTGATGTTAAGGGTTCATGAGTGAGTGTGGGTGAACACATTGTAGCCCAGTCCATCAGCAAAGTTAAAAACCAGACAGATTTTTGACAGAGCACTGATAAGGATCATTTGCTTACAGGCTTTTTCAACCATTGAAACATGTGGGCTTCTATTCGTGCTGATGAACTAGTTCAACACAAAATGCCACATGTAAATGTGACATTTGATAATGGTAGTTGTTTAGCTGATCTATCTTAGCATAATTTATCTACTGCTCAGATACAAAGAAGGATCCTACTTGCTTTTCATTAGTCAGGTCAAAAATAAAAACCGTCCAAAGACTACCCAAACATGTCAGCTCCAGTTTAAGTATTGCAAGTAAAAGAGGGATGATGTTTAGTCAGGGTCATGATCTTTGTTCTGTAAAACATACAAGTTGTTTCTGTGGCCTCAGGACCCCTCACACACTGACAGCAGTCACTAACACCCCTGGCTGAAGTGCTGACATGAAGCCAGTTCATTTTTGAAGGATTTAACCCTTACGCTCTGGCCTGAAGGACAGTTTCTTTGTCACTTCATCAACATGCTGACAGAAGATGAGTAGCCCTTAAGAAAAATGAGCAGTTATCCAATTAACAAACAAACACAGTAAGACCCTTAACTCACATGTGAAGTCACAGATATGGCTCGGCTCTGCTGACTAAAGGTTCCAGGATCCTTCAAATGAACAAGGTCATATGATGTGTTAACCACCACGTCTAAAGGAAAAACTGTTTATACCTGTTCTGGATGGCCACACCCGAAGGCCATTATACCTTCTTTTTGGCTGCATCCAACTGCTTCCCAAACCTCTTGTGTCTTTCACGCGTCTTTGTAGTCTTGACGCAACAAACTGAACACAAAGAAGTAAGGCCAACAGTTTCGGACAGTCTGTTCTTAAAGCCATTCATGAAGTAACAGAAGTAGTTGTGTCAAGAATGAAAGAAAAAAAAAGAAAGGTTAAGAGAGCAGCTCAAATCCTGCCAGCTTTCACACCTCCACACACCTGGTCGGTCACGGATGCAAACCTGCCTTTTTCCAGTGTTCAAAATGTGGGTCAGACGCTGTTTGACAAAGCCAACGAGCGTTCTGGGTGAAGCCTGCACTACTACGAAACAAACTGTCCTACAGCATAAATGATCCAATCACTTAATGTACATGACAGCTAATATATTTATTGTATGATGGGTTTCCAAAATAACTCATGGTAAATGTGGTAAAAGTCTCTCATTTTGGATTAAGAAAACCAGATGATGGCATCCTCTAAAACTTCTCCAGTTGCTAAGCAAATCTGATTAATACAGTAAAATGAAGTAGTTATTAGCACATTAATATCTGCAGTCATTTGATCATATTATACAGTTCTGGAATTAAATGTCTCTATGTGTGTCAGCTTGAATTACAAAACCAAGTAATTGTAATCTCAGGTTCAAGTTCGAATTAATGGTCATTTATCCAGGTACAGGTGTACTGTTGGATGAAATTTCATTCCTTTATTGGACCGAAGTGCAAAAACTGCATAACATCAACAACACATCAATAAAGACAAAGCAATCAACAAGGAAGCCCACAAGAAGTGCAAGTACTTAAATGAGGAACTGAGAACAGCAGCACCAAGACAGATGCCAGCAAACTTTATATATCCGATGAGTGAAGCTCTTCTGACATCAATTCAAATGCAACTTTCAGCATCTGACTTCAAATCTTTTCACTGAATCCCCCGTCAGATGTCACCCACCCTTTTTCTTTGTTCGACCTTTCCTGTCACTCACCCCCACCAAAAAAGCAGACAAATTGCTGCGAAACATCAGCCTTCACGAGAGAGCCCGGGTGCACCCGGAGTCAGGCGAGGAGGCAGTGTTATGAAAGGGAACGTGGCCCCTGGCTCTTCAGCTGAGGCCCAGGTCAGAGCAGAGAGCTACAGTAGTAATTACTGCGAGACTGATTGCTGACAGGACCTTCCAACAGCCTGTGGTTAACTGCATGGAGCTGAGGGGGAGGAAGCTTCAAATGCACAGGCATGACAGATGCTCTGCTGATGACTTGTACTTCGGGGCGGTTCGGGGGCATGCATGCCATTTTACTTTACTCATTCTCCTTTCAAAAGTCACAAAGAAACAAAACATACACTATCCAATATTACACTTTAGACAGTTTTTGACATTTTTTGGAGGGAGGATGGTGCGAAATCAAAGCAGAGGTGGGAGCAAATTACCCTCTAAAATGCTATTAATTCATTTTGTAAAAGATCTTTGTTTTAAGGGTCTCATTAAACATCTTCAGAATTCGACAAGCGTCATCCAAGGCTGTTACCTCCTCTACTTTATCTAGAAAATCACCCCTGCTAATTTTTAAGAGTAGATGTAATTTGTTCCAAATGACAGATAGTTATTTTTGGAGTGAAACTCTTCAAAACAGCAAGTTGTCCTTAAACAGATTTGAACCCACTTCACTGACAGAGTGGGAGGAATGTGTGATTGTGGCAGGCAAAAGCATTGCCGCAACTGGTACGGTGTGCCATTTTCCAACTGCGTTATGCCAGCTTCTTCCTCAGGGTGGTCATTTGAGAGCCCTTGGGAGCGTTCATCATGACCATACGGATGTTCCAACCTGGTATTTTAGCGAACCAATCTGTACCATCCATGCGCCTGGTTGATTTAGCTGTGGTGACGGAGATGGCTGTATTTACATTGGACAGTGCTTGCTCCAGTTAAGAGCTGATATATGGCTGCAGTGACTGGATCTGGGCTTTCGTAGTCTTCAGACTTGGTAGGACATGGTGTCTATTTATCTAATTTGCCTTTTGAGTTACTCAGTTTTTTCTGGATTTTATGATTTCTTACAAATCTTCAATAGTACTACAATTAGCTCTATACAAGAAGCATCCCATTAGCAACGGAGCTTGTCCAGATCTATAACTCTTCTTCTGCAATACATTTCAAAAACAAAGATCTTAAAAGATGCAAATCATGCCACAGTTCAGCGACTCTGGCATCTGACCAATGGCCACAACAGATATCTCTCACAGGCAAAACTGTGAGCTTGCAATAGCCGAACACAGACTGAACTTCATTAAGCACACTGTATCGGCCTGAATCGCTGAACCAAGCTGTCCCACTAACTTACCTCTGATGGTTTCTTGTGCTGGTGGCGGACCCATGTGCTGCTGGTGCCCGTATTCTTGGATGACCTGGACCACGAGGTCACCTGACCTGCAACAATTAAAAAACAAAAAAGACGATAATGATCAGTGTAATTAAGACTAACCAACATCATTTTACTAAATACACACTAAGTGTTCTTTTGAGGACCAGAGGAGAAAACATCAATATTTTTTCTAGCAGGCAAATTAGCCTTTTCTGACCCTTCTCTCTCAAGCTCATGACACAGTTGTAAATACAAAGTGTTTCAAATCTTCTGGAGCAGAACATAAAGCAAACTTAATCTGTGTTTGATTTGTGGAGAATGTGCATTCGTGAGTGTGAATGTTGATTTAAAGTGAGGAAAATGAAGAACAGGGCTCTGGCTGTAGATCAGACTGCATGTACTGTACACAGTGTGTGTTCAAATTCACTCCAAAAGAAACTTTATTATCCCATTGGAGAAATTTGTTTTGCAGAGAGGGTTTACAATACAAACGTAATAAAAACACTCTAGTGATCTTGTACCGGCAGGGGATCGGTTTACTTATTAGAGAGCAAAGAGCTGCTCATCAAAAGTTCTTAAACGAGCCTGTGAAGGGGTTCAAGACTTTAGTAATTTACAGCGATGGAGGTGATTCAAACACTGTGGAGAAAGCACGTGCTGGCGGCTGTGCGACTGCCGGTTGGCGTGGCGGTGCCTCACTCCCCGTGAGTCAGGCCTTTAATTAGAAACAGACTGATGACGATGATCCTGAAATAAGGGAATTATGTAAATGAGCAACCAGAATAAATAAACGTCTTGTTAAGCAGTTCGAGTCCACCATGGTCCATGCACAACCTCGGTAATACCGCCTTGAAACTTAGTGTGATTAACCAGACCGCTGGGGCCAAATGTCCCACTTACATGCCAGAGTCAGCGGCGCAATTGATGGGTTCGTTCATAAAATCTCTGTGTCCATCATGAGTGGTGAGGACAGAGGAGGGGCCAAGAGAGGCGTGTGTGAATTTCGTTTCTATGATCGTTTTGCTTCTATATTCTTCAGAATCAAGCTGTGCAAACAGATGTAAGCCAGCGATATTTTCATCTAGTCGCGCCATGAAGGAGGAGCTCATAAATTAAAGTGCATCCACACTTTCTCATAATGGAAGACAGAATTTTACTTAATACTAAAGTAGCAAATAAGCATGATACTTGACCCAAGTGACTGTATAGTAGTAGCCAATTAAGTCGTCGTAATCATGTCACGCTTTGATGATGCACGCCAGGGCTGCCTCCCACATGACATATTTCCCTTCAATCGCCTGGGAATTATAGCCGCTGTGCTAGATTTCATATGACATCACTGGATAATAGCTCATGAGACCTGAGGCCGCTGTCAAGGGCAATCTTTCTGAGTTGCTGACCCTCCCCTCCTGGGTTCACTGAACCTCAATACTGGATATAGAGCTGCTAACACATACACCTGTTTGCCACACACACCCACACTTCTATCCACAGTCAAACACACTTTGCTTACATTGAGACTCAATCTCATCAAAGTTGCCCAGTTCTCTCACACACCATTCACCACCCCCACCCCCCACCCTGCTCTGCCTCTCCTCTCTCTCCTCTTCTCCTCTCTTTTCCCTAGCACGGGTTCATTTGCTACATGAGCGGGTGAATTGACAGCCATGAGTGGGTAATGATTTTAAATGAATCCACCACTCAGCTGTTCTGTGTGGTGATCTCAAAGTGTACTGCCTTACAGACTGCAGTGGGACACACTGTGTGCTCTATGTGTGTGCGTGTGTGTGTGTGTGTATGTGTGTTTTTGTGTGTGTGAGAGAGAGAGACCCTGTTAAAGGTAAACTGGAGCAGACAGACTCCAGTCTGTCCAGAAACAAAACACAAAGAAAGTCTAAAAAAACACACAACTGGGAAGCGGGTCACAGTGTGTCATTTTAAATAGGTGTGGTAGTGTCATTTCTAGACATCTCAATTTCTCAGTACAAGCTCGGGAACACGCCCTATAGAGACTTCAGGTGTGCGTGATTCAGGGCAGCAGCGATTCTCCGCCACCGTCATCAAAGTGCTTCTGGGACTCAGGAGATCCTCTACCAAGAAAAAAATTGCTTCAGAGGCCTGGGAATTTATGGGAGTCATCGTAGTCGTGTTAATGTTAAAAGTGTTGAGCGCACTCAAAATGTTTTACGTTGGAGGTCATTAGCTAAATCAAGGCTGGACGTTTTTCAGAATCGGCGCTCATGCATCTACCTCCACCACATAAGTCTGTCTGATCATCATAGTATGTGTCATCATGCGTCATCACAATCATAGTCACAGGTTGCAGTCTTGCTGGCGCTGAGACTGTCACCGCGGCCAGATAACCAAGCGGGCCGCAGCGCAGTTGGAGGTTACCATCATGGCCATGTGTTAATTAAAAGCCCCGCTTGGTGCACGGCAGCCAAAATTATCATGGGCATCCTTCAATTAGAAACCTGATAACCTCCAGTCAACAGATGCAGCTGGAGCCCATACAGCACTGGCCAGGGGAAGCTAACAGCTAACAGCTAATTATAAAGCAAACAGTATGGCCTTTACACGAGGTGGCACAGTCAGGTCTGAAGAGCAGCCTGTTAAACCTGTTGTAAAATACTTTATGCATGCAGACCTGTGACCACATAACGGTTAAACCTGTGCAAGGTCCTTTCAACCTGTGGTGGTCCTACCGCAGTAAACAGTTGGAATTTTTTCAAGTTTGAATCACTAAATTACCCAGAAGTCATTTCTCTGTAGATCTAAATCTTAAAATTATTGAAAAGTTTTTAAAATAATTGACGGGGTTCAATTTGAGAATATTTTTTACTCTTGAATGCAACATCAATGCCTCAACTTGGACTGTTTGTGACAAATCAAAAGAAAAAAAAATTATATTCTGTTCTGTCACTGAAGAACCATTATATTGACTTTTCAATTATACTGTCATAGGAAATTGGATTTCTCAAAGATTTGAGCAGAAAAAAATCCTAAATGAAAACATGTTATTAAAATGTTATTCTAAAGTATAGAAAACGATAGCCTATACTTTTAATGCGTTTCTATGAAAAAGGCAGCTTAAACCACTTCGCTTTGGTTTCTTATGTTGCGTTGGATCATTTTTTGTTATTCAAACTACTTTAGCCTGTAAATAATATCTGAAACCATCATCTGTGCATAAGGGCTTTTAAGGAGACACAAAACCAAAAGTGAAGTCCACTTTTATACTCAAGTTTGTTTTCTAGCTCACTGATGTATCCAATTTTCTGTCTATGCTGGCCTGACGGTGTCAGGGGAATGGCCAAACAAATATATTTGCTTGTTATTGCAAAATGCATGCTGCAAAATGCCAAGAATTAGTCATGTTGAACTGCCAAAAGCCATGAAGAATGATGTTTAAAATTAAATCAAAATTGCTAGCTGTCTTCAATGACTAAATCTTCATATTTTGTGGAGAGTGATCAGCTTCAAGAGCCAAGCGCGCTTGTGTAACAGTGCACTGCTGTTCAAACACAGTTTATTATCAGATGATTTTCCAGCACACACTGCCAGTGACAGTAATGTGTTAGACTGGCCAGATGTTCCCACCATCATGCGGTGCTCTTCATGTGTGTCTGTCTGTCTCGGTGGTTGTTTGAGTCTGTGTCATGACTGGGTAGGAAGTGAATCTGCCTATCTATGAGCTTGTGCATCCATCATCATCTTAAATTATCAATTTTTATCAGTCAGCCCATTAACTGCACGCTGCATGTAAAGCCAGGTTTACTGAGGCACACCACAAATGCATGTGGGTTTTACTTAATTTGCAGCCACAGTCTGTGTGTATTGAGCACCTGATTTACTGAGGCAGCAGCTCGTTACACAGTCAGCTTCTAGACTACGCAAGGGACTGATGTCCAGACACAATCTGCAAGTGAGCAAGCTTTGTCTGAGACCATCAAGCTCAGAAAATAATATGATAAAGTCTTTGTTTGGCTGCAGTGCAACTCTGCCTGAGTGAAGCAGCTACTAACAAAATTAAAGTTCAGGTCTAATTATTTTATAAATGACATAAGAGTTGAACATACTTCATGGGAAATGATAAAAGATGGAATAAAACACAGAAAATGCAAAATATATACACAAGCCTCTGCAGCTGGTGGAGAGAAGAATGGAGCAGCAGGTATGGCAGCTCAGAGTGCACCAGGTGGAGACAGTGTGTTAAGACTGATGTTTCACTGGGGTACTGAAGTTAATGCAGCCACATACACACTTATCAACTAAAAGAAGTGTGCATGTCTGATTTCACACACTGATTGTCAAGTAACACAAACCACAACTCCCTGTCCCCTGTTCAGTTGTTTTCACAATAGATGCCTCAGCTCAGTTTCCCCTCAGACATAAGAAAGACTGTATCTGTTTCTGTCCCATTTGGCCCATCTATTTGTCATTGTTCTCTTTATTTTGACAGTACTACAGAAACTGGAGATACATACACGAGCCAGAGCTGCATATTCATATTTATATTGTAGCTGTGTTCAAAAACAGGAAGTCTTAATGAGCAGAGGAGAGAGCGACCGTGAGACAGGTGGAAAGTCTATATGGAGAGTGAATATGAGAAATACCCTGCGGGAGTTGACTAAAATTAAGGCAGCTCACTGTACAACAGCAGCACAGGAACTCACTTTTCTGACACTTCCAGGTTTCATGCTCTCTCTCACACACACACACACACACACACACACACACACACACACACTCACTCACTCTCCCTCCCTCCCTTTCCCTGAATCGCTCTCCAACTTACTGTCGGTGGTGTCGGAGTCATTGCTGCTCGTGGAGTATTTTCTCCTCTTCTTCTCGCTCTCCATCTGTCAGGGAGGGAGGGAGGGTGGGAGGGAAGGAGGAATGGGGGCAAGGGAGAGAGAGAAAAATGACGAGTGAGAAGATGTTCACCATGAAAACACAAGTGTTAATGGAATAATGCGCTGATGGCACCAATCTGTCAGAGCCTACAGCAGGCAGCCTGCCAGAGTAAACCGACTTGATCACCATTACATATTAGCGCTTCGGACTCGCTGGGAGCTTCACAATGATACAGTTGTTCTGTTTCTTCACATACAGTGGGAGTCCTTGTACAAGGCGACTGTGAACTCGTCCTGCATTAGTGCTGTACTCACTGGCAGCCATTGTGCAAGTCCCCTTTTATGCATCTGCCTCAGTACTGTAGGTACTTCTTTCTTTATTATAACAGAATATATAAATATTTGTTAATTCGTCTAACTCTGAGATAATCACTGTGAAAACTGTAAAAACAGGTCTGTGCTGCAATCTGGCTTCAACCATACAGATTTAAATTGTATAAACTGTGTTCAAAGTTTTGTAAAGTTTACCCCCACAAAAATGCATTTTTTAAAACCTTAATTTTAAAGCTTATCCAAAAGGTCTGTCATCGAGTTAAACATCAACGATTATAGAATGTTCTCAACCCATAAAGACAATAAAACCTTCAGCTTAGAAAGGCACCCTGTGAAGTTTCGACCATTAGTTTAGACCATTCATTTACATAGGGGTCCCCATTTTGCTTGTATCTCACGCATGCACACTAAGATGCATAAGATACACTAGTGCATTGCAGCATGATACACATCCCTGCCATGTTCCATGCTATTTCACTGACTCACAGTTAGTGACAGTAACATGCCAAGAAACACAGGTATGCATCAGCAAAAGGCATGGAGTAAGAAGACTGTTAGCCAGCAGACGTGAATGGAAACAGAGTTTAAAATTCTGCCTTGCAAATGTGTTACGCTGAAGGAAATGCAGTTGTTTGATCTCAAGGATACACACACAAAGCATCTTGGTGAGTAACGCTGAATGTAAATATAACTGTTTTACAAGAAAACTCAGCAACATCGCACAATATTTCAATCGCAAAGAATCTACTGAATGGATTCTCACATCTTTATGAATGAGCCTCCATCAGGGAGCAACACACTTAACACAGCGGGAAGACAGGGAAGATGAACAAAGTTAAGAAGTGATGCCTATGGAAAACTAAATCTCTCATTATTTTGACTGAAATGATATATGTCTCTGCGGTAAGCTGACTGCCACTTGGAAAACCCAAAACACCCTCGTTACTTGCTTGGCTTAACCCCTGTATTACACCCATTTTCCATACATGACAACAAGTGAGATGTGTTCAGTCCAGAGGCAATGCACGGAAAATGCAATTTCATCTCAGTTCACAAGTAACAACAGCTGAAAGCTAATTTTGCAGTGGAGCACGAGTCTTACTTCAGAGATAGAGAGAAGAGAGGGAAAAGTGATATGAGAGATGGATAGCAGAGACGAGGAGTGGCTGCTAATAGGACATCTATTTAGCGGGTAGATACCTACTGCGTGTCTGATTCAATTTTGTGTCCAGAAAGGGAGAGGGAGAGGGAGAGAGAGAGAGAGGAAGAGAAGGAGAGAGAGATGTTTAGACTAAATAAACAAAGGAGATCTTACAAGCGAAGAGCAGTCCAAGAGGGAGTCAGAGAGACAAAGGAGCAGCGTTAGAGAGAGAGGACAGAGTGCGTCAGAGAGAAAAAGGTCAGAAATAAATCAAATGAAAGCTGTCAAGAAAAGGCTTTGAAAAAAAAAAACATTAAATAATAGATAAAGGTTGTCTTAAAACACATGTAAAGCTGAAATAGCACCCTCTATATTTTCCAAAGACACTGCTCCATACTGCTTCATATTTGCAATGCTAGAAGCCATGGCCAGAAGCAGTGAAAAATACCAGATGGTCACCTTGTAAGTATGATGCTATATTATCATTCAACTGGAACTAAATATTACTTTTAAAAACTCAGAGTTTTATTATAGAAGTGCCCCTGAAAAGGACTAAAGTTAAAAGAAGAGAAAAAAGAGATTAAGGATGCACAAAAAAAAAGAAGCCTGAAGAAATGTTTAATCTCTTGCCCTGATAGCTTGAGGGGCAAAGAAAATATATAGAGTGCCACTACAAGGGCAAAAAAAGGAGGGCAAAGGTCAAGAGAGTCTGAAAGTGAGAGAAATGAAGCAAAAAAAAGCAGAGGTAGATAGAGTCAAGAAGTCAAAAGGAGGTTCTAGCCGCGTACTGCAAAACAGAGGTAGGAAAGCCAGAGGAGGAGGAGGTGGGTTACAACCTCCAGTGTGGGGAACAGAGATTTATATGGCCGTAAAACCGGGCTATTCCCTCCTATATGGGGCTCTTCCAGTACCCCCGGCCTCGCTGCCTGCCCCGCACACACTTAACTACTCTGACATTTATGCTGACAGAAAAACACTGCGCTTCTTCTTCGTTGCCTCTGACTGTTTCCATTCCCAAGTCCTGCCATCATGCTCTCACCTCTCCATCCCCCCACCCCCCCACCCCTCACTTCCAGTCTTCCCCTGCCTTACAATAACAGGGACACAGGGAGTCTGTTGAGTAAGGTTAAGTACATTATTTACTTCCTCAGCCTCTCTCTCTCTCTCCGTCTTTCCATCTCTTCCCATCTGTCTAGCTCTACCGCGTCTTCCTGCCTTTGAGGAGACTGGTTAAGCACATCATCGACTTCCCCCAGCTACGTATGTCTGACTTCAAGTCTGCACGCTTGGATCCATCTCAGGGTTTCCCCTTGCCTATTAAACTCTCAGGCGACCCACTTAAACCACACTCAGTGTACCAAAGTTTTCTTTCTTTTTTTTTTTTTTTTTTAAGGAGCAGTTCATTTTTTTCCCTGACCACCCAAAGGAAAATGTGAACACTGAGAAAAAAATGTGACATAAAATAGTTTTGTGGATTCTTCTCTACATCAGCTTTCTGAATGAATGAATGTCCGTTAGAAACAGTTTGAAGCATTTACAACAGAGGAATTTTCTGGCAGAGATGCCACGGCCTTAACCAAACACGAGCGATGAAAACATGAGAGCTTCAATTTTCAGATGCTTTTGTTCGCGATTCAACCGACCAATCAAATCACTGAGCAGAAAAAATTTTGGTCAGAAATATTTACTCAAGTGTCTCCCACGTACTTGGTAGTTATACCTGTGGCTACAGCTGTGGAGGGTTATTTCTCATGATTAGTTTCAACTGAGCAGGGCTCCATCTATCAACACCATGGCTTTGATTTGTTGCATCAGATATAAGAAACTCCTACCACTTTAAATCAGGTTTATGAAAAGCATTTATCATGAGCTGAGAGGCATTTTAATGCTTCCAAAATGCTGTAAAAATAAATGTTTTAGTTTGTGAGAAGAGGGAGGATCTGCTGGCAATTTTAACTATGCTCGTCCCATGGTAGCTTCTAGCTTGGCTAACGGACTCCATCAAATACATCTGACAGAGCTCAGGGGTGGGAAATCTGCAGAGCCAGCAACTGACTGTACTGCAATTACCGGTTGGTCGATTGGTTGAATGTAAAGGGATTTGAAGAGGAAAACCATGAACCTCACACCTGTGCCATGTTATTCTAAGAAAAGTTTCTCACCCTATGCAGGTTTATTTGCATCCCTTAGCCCATCTTGAAAGTAACACGCACCGTGAATGATGTCACACACAACAGACCCGGAAACCAAGAAAAGGGGTTAGCAACAACAGGGAAGGGGTAGCAATTCTAATCTGGGCAACAAAAAGAGAAGCACACTGCTGCTGGCTCCTAGCCTTCACAGAGCAATAGTTTGGCATTATCAAGTGCAGTAGGCCTTGTCACAAATGTCACAGAAGATATTTTGACCTGCCACAGTAGATTAGACAGATAGCAGTAAACTCATGCCACTGACATATCAGTTTTCACACTGACATATCAGTAAGTTTGTGGGTGGCTAGCTGCTGACATTTGGTTTGCTGGCAATGCTAACCAGCCATCGCTTGGTTAAGTGTGAAAATCCAGGCACATATTCACTGTTGTCTAAAGACAGCCCTCCACGATTCTCCCTGTAATTTTGTTTTCTTGTGCATGTGTGTGTTGTTGTTGTGTTTACGGCCACAGTTGGGGAGTAATTTTGATTTTGATGGTTGTCCCAGTTTTGGTTCCACTTTCGGTGTTTCAGCTGTAAAGCTGTTCTCTGGCATGCCTGTTATGATAAAAGCACTACTCCCGAGCAGTAGCCAAAGACTTGCTTGATTGTATGCTTACTCAGAAGGGAAAATTGGAGTGAATTATAATGATTTTCTCTCAGTACTGCGCCATTTTTTTTTAAATGCTTCCACTTTTCTTGCTGTATTGACCAGAGTGGGAATCCGTCACCAGCTACTCTGGCTAATTTTGGCTGCTAAAGTTGTTTTATCTACCAGCTACAATCACAACACAAAACAGTGACTTAGAAATTTTTCTGTGCCACTGTGAAATGATCAGTGATAATTGTGTTTCTATGTCATTTGTTCGCTATTGTATTCTGATCGATTTATGTTATATATCAATTTTATGCATTCACTGGCTGGGGTTCAGTGTCTCTGTGACATGTAGCTGCCATGGGGCCTGAACCTGTGATATTAAGCTGACAGGACAGTCTCTTTAACTTCTTGTCCTGGTGGCAGCCCGCATTTCTGAATGTGTAAGGGGAGAACCGCTGGCTGGTTAAAGTAAAAGAACTGATGGTAATTGGAAATGTCATTGTATCTCCTTAAACGCCCCCGACCCCCCACCCCCCTTCCCTTCTCTTTTGGAGCCAGATCACCTAAGGCACGAGGCAGACTAACAGCTCCGCAACTGCCAAGAAAAGTCTCCAAGTTCATTCTCTCCATCACTCCGTCTCACTTATTCTCTCCCTCTACACCTGATATCCTTCGTTTGCCTTCCACTCTATCCTCATCCTTAGTTTCCAGGTCAACTGTATGTCTCACTGTCTCCCTTTCTCTCATGCAGTACACACACAACCCTGTCTCAATCAGTCCAGTGAACCAGAGCCCAGACTGGAGATTGAGATATTTCTTGTTCTCTGGAGAGATGGAGTGGGTGAAGGAGAAAAGGGGAGACAGAAAAGACTCACAAATGTACAACTTCATCTCAATCAGTCCAGTGAACCAGACTGCAGATCTGCACTGGGTTACTTCCTGAACAAAGGAAGAAGAGGAAGAGACAAAAAGAGAGACAAGGACAGAGAGAGAGGAAAGACATTCTGGGAGAAACAGAGAGAGTATCTGTGACTTTTGACTTAGATTTTACTAATTAAGAACACAGCTGACTGAAAATTGATGTTCAAAACATTCAGTATCAGGTAGACTTTTCCTGAAAAAATTCAGGGTCAGGCTCTCAGGATGTGGGCATGCTGAGTAGGAGGCAGGACATACAGAAAAGAGTAAAAGCTTTAATGTCCCCAAGAGCCAATTTGGCTTGAAGACAGCAGTCAATAACAGTTAACACAAAACAATACAATGATGAATAAAAACATCAGTACAATACAGACAAACAATACATACACAGTTTAAAGTGAATTTACTGTGACAGAAAAAGCAGCAAGAGAGCAGAGACCAGGAACCACACGTCCACAGCTACAAACAGGCAAAAATCACATTTTGTCTAAAAAGCCAGTAGCTGACAGAATGAAAGACCTCATATACTGTATCTGTGTGTGTGTGTGTAACCTCTGGAGAGATAAAACCCTGCGTTGATAGAAGCAAATTAAACTCACTGTGTAGAGGATGCTGGGAGTCTGAGATGATGATGATATTTACACAGCTTTTTGCAGTTGTATAATTACTTATGTTATGGTGGTGCTGCAGTATTTTTTTATTCTATGTATCTGAGGTTTGTACTGCATTATTGCCAAATGCTTTATGTAGTGCAGCAGCACACACTGTGCTGTGTAATAATTCACTGACACATTGTATCATTGTGATTTGTTATTAAACTGTTTTGTTCCATTATTGTAACATCATTTATCACACTTGAGGAGTGTGATAAATGATGGAATTTTGGAATTTTCTAATATTTCATAGACCAAACAATTACATTAATCAACAATAAAAAAAATATAAAAGTAAGTTGCAGCCCTAATTACATATTAAGTAGTGCTGTATGGCAGTGTAGCATTGGTTGTATTATACTGCCTTACCACACTACTGGTTTCTGTTGCATTACGTTCTCATACTGTACCAGCACTGTCTAAACCTGCACTTTGTCAAAGTTGAAGCAGGACAATAGCTGGAGGCAACCAGCTGTCATAGTCAATGCAACTATGTTGTACGAAGGAGAGAACACTATCAGACAGAATGAAATACAACCATATCATGAAATAATGTGGTTTTGGTGCGGTTGAACATTTCTGACATATAAATAATAGGTCTCATGGCTAAATGAAGGAAAAAATGAAGTTTGGAAAGGAACAGGGAGAAGGGAGGAGGAATCAGAGATTCAGAAATCAATACTAGAGGGAGAAGACTGAGATCATCAGTCAAAAGAAGAAAAAAAAGAGTGATATCCCAAAAGATGGAGGCAGACAGAAAGATGAGTTAAGCTGGAAATAACATCCAGACAAGGAGACTATATAAGACTGGCAAAGACAAACAAGTGAGAGAAAGACAGCAGGAAGCACAGAGAGTTACAGAGGCAGACAAAAACGCTCTGACCATCTCCACACAAACAAAACTACATCTCAACACACAAATGCACAGTATCCTGAGGCAGACAAGCAGACATGTGCACAACACAAAAAAACATGAGCCACCTTTAAACTTTAAGCTCCCTACATCCTGCTGTAATCACCGTGCTATATTAAACCCAAGTAGCTTTATTAATGAGCTCATTAATATAAATAATGGGCTAATTGTGTGAATATGAACTCTGTGTCTTGAAGCAACGGGGAGAAACCTTTTCAACAAAATCCATTTTAACTTGTTGATAAAAAAAAGTTTAACAGGAGGAACCTGTGGTGCAGGTATTAACATGTTTAATGCCATGTGTTGTATTGTTCAAGTGTAAACACACACACACGCAGGCAGATGCCAAGATGAGAACAGAACGTCCTGCCTAACATGTGATCGTGGTTTGCGTGGTATAAAAATAGAAGAATCAAGCACGCAGACATATACCATCTGTACATAAATACATACATCGGCAAACACACTAACACATTCAAACACACACACATACACACTGTAACTATTGGCATGCCATCCGCTCCCCTGAGGCCCAAGCTACGTTACATTAAAAAGCTGTGTGACTGGGCTTTGGCCTCCTTTTCGTGAATGGCTGAGCTCAGCCAGGGGCAGTGGAGGGCAGCCAGACAATGCACAGTGTACACAAACACACACACACGCACAAACAAAAACAGAGGGAATGGCCAACGACATGGCAAGAAGCAGGATTTGGTGTTACTGATCCAAAAATGATCATTACTCTGCTGAAAGTTCAAATGTAAACATCAGCCAAGAACACTGTGCTTCTCCATGTTAAAAGATCAGTCTGATCCACTTTAGTCCAGATTAATCCAGTAAAGTTACATGTAATCTAGTCTAGTCTTGATTAGCCTGGTGCAGTCCAATAGTGTTTACTTTCAAAGGCCCTAAATTACTCTGTCTGATTACACTTCTAGTAAGGTTAAAGGTGGGTGGAGCTATGCTGAGAACTGCATGTCACAGAAGTTAGGTACCACTCAGAATGATACCAGGGAAAAAAACATAACAGAGAGAAGGGAGATATCAATCAAGCCATGTCTGTACACACCTCTAAAGTCCTGAGAAAAGGTCAATCAGACAACATAATTGAAAACACCGGTGGACAATGGGTGTGTAAGACTTTTAATTTTTTGGATAACTTCTTATAATTTAGATAATTAACCATCACACTGTAGCCTGGCTTTATTATCCCCAAACCCAACAGGGAGTAACCTGATGAGCATATGGATTTGCCCTTTCATTTTACTTAATTCAGTGAGTGAGTAAGTGAAACATCTGTCCCGCTGGCATCACTTTCAGTCAACACAGATGACGCAGAGATGGTTGCTAGGAGACAATACTGACACAGTGTTGACAGCAACTGTAGAAATATGAAATATGCCCATTCAAACGTTTCTATAAATCATTTCTATCAGTCGACTTACAACAACCTGTATGTTTTGTTTTGATTCTTGTGGCCAAATTCATCCAAAACAACCCAAAAAAGGTTTAAATTCCACTTCATCTATCTTTGTCTTTGAATAACATTCCAGCAGATTTAAATTTATGTGCCACAACGGAGAAGAAAACATAAATATCAAAAACTCAAACCTGAAATTTAACCCTGGCTCAGACTACACAGGTTGCCTTGGGTTTTAGACAGCCACCTCCAGCTCTCATTTTAATGCTGGTGTAAGCCACACATTCTGCAAATGGTTTAGTGTCAGCCCAAAACATTTACAATAAGACAAACAGCAAGAAGGTTGACTAATGCATGCTGGGAAAGCCAAGTCGCCTGGGGAGCTAATTAATTGGCTGACTATGACACTGCCGAGAGCACTATGTCTGACTGAGCGTTTAAAGGGGACCGTTCTCTGAAATGTGCAACAGATCAGGCCTGAGGAAACAGCTGTATGTGGACGCCAAACTGCAGGTGGGAAAGAAATCATGTGTCAGCTACTTAAAGTAGGGTAAGCTTCAGCACAGAAACCCAGTTTGCATGTTGGAGGACAAAGTCAGATGAGAGCAGCTGTTACTGCTCAAAGACTAGTAGTGTGTTCTTGATGCGTGATTGTTTCAGGGCGTGCTCACACTCCCAGCATGTTTATAGCAGTTTATTCCCACTCTGGAGCATTTCTTTGTTTTTGGTTTACTCATTTGTGCAGGTGAGAATAATGCTGGTCAAGCTGAGAAACCTGCACCTGTAAATCTCCCTCAGTAATCCAAGTCAGCTGTGATTGAAGTGTATGTAGCATAATCCAGTCCTCTGATTAAAAAAAAAAAGTGTTTAAGAAAAGAGTTTAGTTCCTTGAACTGACTCCACCTGAGTGGAGTTACTCGGAAACCAGTAGAAGTGAGATGGATTGAAGTCTCTAAAATTATGTGACGGACTGGTGACCTGTTCAGAAGAGGGGTTTCCCTGAACTCCACAGAGAGTATGCTAGCACAGGCTTCAAACTCTTTACCACTAAGAAGGGCTGAATGAAGGAAATCTTCACAGCCTAGGAAGCATACAGTGATATACCAATTTTTAATCATTTTTCATGTCTTCAGACCGCATAGAGTGCAGTGTTTTCCCTACATTTGTGGACGACTTGTATATGGTGAGAGATTTAAGGGTCCTCCTGCAAGACAATTTAAAATTTTCCAGATAAAAATATGCAATTAGGCATGATTTGGGACCATTATTATTACAATATATGTGTACAAAACCTTAGAAAAGGTAGTCTAAACCATAAACTTGACAAAGCTTAAGGACAAAACTTAATAAGAAAGTCCACTGGAGACCAACTACAACCATTAGATCTGGGAAAAGTCTTTCAGTTATATTTGCTCTCCCCTAAGATTTTACATTAATGTGGCTTAGGTGGTGACCAAACATCATGACAGCAGTGTATAGTCGACCACAGGCAGGAATAAATGTACAGCAGTTCAGTCTTATCATACCTGTCAATCAAACCGTGTGACTGTGACATCCTTTTATTTCTTTATGTAATTTGTTAATTTAGTCACTTTTCAAGTTAACAAACATGGTGCTGCTCGCATTAAAGAGGTTCGAACGAGAAAATGTTTGGGTAGAGATTAACAGCCGCCAATAAACAGGTAATTAATTGTTAATCAGCAAGCAATTCATTTATAAAGCATAAATCGATGAATCAGCTAATGGGTTCAGCACTAAACTGGCTGGCTGTAGATTCAATCATGGCCGTTTTACTGATCATTGATCCTATGTATTGAAACAGATACATATTTGTACTAAACATGTCAAAGATTATTGAAGTTAATCTGATATATTCTGGCTGAATAACACAGGATGTTTGTGAGACTTTTTGTCTCTCTCTGTCTGTCTCCTAGCTTCCAAATCCGTCTGACTGGCTGCATCCCATTTGTCATTCTGTCCATCCGTCTGTCTGCCTATAAGCTTGCCATCTGTCTTTCTGTCTGTCTGACTGCTTGACTCTTTGCCTTTCTGCCCGTCTATCCATTTGCCTGCCATCTGTTTGTCTGTCTGCAAGTATGTCACCCCTTTGATTGGCTGTCTCACGTCTCACTGTCTGTCTGTCTGTCCCTCAGTAAGCCCTGTACATGACAGTGCATTTACTTCAGCAGAAATACTGGTGTGGGTCAGTGTCTTTTCGCAGCACTTTGCAGCACTTAAGGTCAGCACACAACAATGGTTGCCATGATGGTGATCTATTATTAAGAGACTGTAGCTGCAGAGGCCCAGCGGGCAACACACACACACACACTAACACAGTGCTCTCTTGAGATGAGTAGGCAGTCTGGCTGTCAGGAGAAGCAGACAGATCCATCAACAATAAACAGACATAAAGTGACTGGTGGAACATCTGGACACACACACACACACACACACACACTGTTATATATATTTTGTTTTTTAATGTGTGAAGCACAACAAGCATATAAAAAGGATATCAATAGTGCAGATAATGAAGGAGCTCTGTAGCTGCAATGCATGCTTGCCGCCACACACACACACACACACACACACAAACACATTAAACTAGCATCAACAACAATCTGAGGAGGTGAAGCTGTTTGCCAAACAGCACACACACACACACACACAGCTGGCCGGTGTTTAGAGCTCCTTGAGGAGCCAGAGGTCAGTCAGTTTGATAAAGAATCCTTGCATATAAATTGCTTCATAACAAGCCATCTCTCTGAGGCAGTGCAGCGTCTGTATGTGTGTGTACGAATGGAGATGTGTGCTTGTGCATCCAGGGAGGAGGTTTGTATATCAGTGCATTGATTGTGTGCATTAGTGTCCCTGTGTGTGTGTGTGTGCTCCTTTCCCTATGATCCTGATGTATGTGTGTGTTGACTGAACAGACCCACCTGCCTGGGGAACAAAAAACAAAAAAAAAGAAAAAAGTCTAAAATGCTTTTGGCAACAACCCAACCAGGAAAATACAGAGCTGCTCTCCCTTCACTACTTTCTTTTATTTTTCTTTCTTTCCATCAGTCACTTATCCACCTTCAACATTTCTTATTGTCTCTGTCTATCACCATATCTTAACAATTCTCTCCTTCACTGCTACTCTCTACATCCTCCAGTCATTGTTTCTCTCACCCTCTCCTTCAATCTCCCTGTCACCCCCCTCTCCTCCCCCTCTTCCTCCCTGTTCGTTCTCAACCCACTGACACAGAATATTTCCTCTTCTTCATGGGGGAAAAAATGACAGGCAAGATAAGATGGGATGGACAGGAGTGTGAGTGTGTGTGTGTGTGTGTGTGTGTGTGTGTGTGTGTGTGTGTGTGTGTGTGTGTGTACGCATGTGCGTGTGTGTATGCACCACTTGCTTGTGAAGTGTTAATGTTGTGTGTACAAGTAAGGCAGCAACAACTAGAGGGCATGCAGGGAAGACTGCAACACAGACACATACACACATGTCCAAGTTTATTTTCACTCTCTTTCCTTCACTCTCCTCCCAAACTCATCTTAAACACACAGACACGCACGCACACACAGCTATTTTTGGACAGAGCCACTAGAGAGAAGGTAGGCAAAAGAGAGAGGTTCACACCGACGAGTTTGACAGGTATAGAGAGAAAGAGCACCAAAGAAAAGAATCACAAAGATTTATAAAGAAAGGTTGAGAGACCAGGGAGAGAAAAGACAGAGACAGAAAGAGAACAGAGAGAGGGTGAGAGAGACAGAGAAAGAAAGATGAGAGAGAGAGAGAAACAGGATTGAGAAATGGGGCAACTATTATGAATGAGCTGAAAGAATCCAAATGTCAGGGTGTGTAGGTGCATATTTGAATTTGTGTGTGTACCGATCTGTGATGTCAGGTATAAAGTATTTAGTATTGAACATCAAACACATGCACAATACACACACACACACACAGTAAAGATGCGTGCACTTGCTGGGGGGAAAAAAAAGAAAAGGAAAAAACACATTTGACACACATCACACACATCAAACATTCCATGCTAACAGGTGTGCAAGAAAGAAGACAGCAACTCAACAGCCAAACATGAAAGCTAGAAACACACATACACACACACATTTCTTCAGTGTATGGATAAAATTGGCAGAAAGCCATCCTTCAACAACCTGACAGTTCAAGAGGAACAGTTGATGTTTTGTTGCGTTGTCTAGGTGAAGCTCTGGGGTTTGGGGACAAGTTTTGTTTCCAGTTCTCCTTTTTGGACATGTAATTTTAAGAATTCAAAGAAAACTTTGCATCAGCGATTTATGTGACACTAAAATGCTAATAATGTGGTATACATGGTGAATTTATGGCATCTTAATACAGTAACAGGCAACTGGAAACTGTTCTCTATTAAAGGGCAAGTTTATGGTTTAGACTATTGGAGAAGTTGTTGTAGTGCATCATTAAGTTGATCAACAGTGAATTAATGGTGAATGATCTGGATAATTTGATTGACTGCAAGTTATTCATCAAGGCAAACATTTGCAGGATTTGCTGCTTTTCTCGGTTTACTGTTTACCAGCATGACTCTATGGATGGAAATTTCAGTCCACCTCTTTGGTCCGGACCGAAATATTTCAACTATTTAAAAAAAACTGCCATGAAATTCTGTACAGGCAGTCATGTCTCTCAGAGGATAAAGCCTACTGACTCCAGTGATCCTCTGACTTTTCTTCTATAGCCACCAGCAGGTAGACTTAACTTTGGTGATCCCCTCCTGGAGAGAGATAATTGCACTCTAGTTTCAGGAAATTTGAGAAACTAATTCAGTATCTCAAAAGAAAGCAGAATAAAGCGGGTAACCGCCGGACCCTTCATTGAATACATTTCTTAATATGAGTCGTTGTGCACCGGAAACCCACTGAGAGCTGCAACAAAAAGGTAGAAAACCACGAATAGACCTGAGGTGCTCAGACAAAATAACCACAGCATTAACTTCTCAGCCAGCAACTTTAATGATGTGCTCACGACCTCACTCAGTTAACAAACAGGAACATCTGACTGACTGGAAGGCTCAGAGCCACTTAAGAGCAGTCATGAGTCACTCTCTGATGCTGATATCACCATCACCATTCCCATCAGCCCTGTTCCCTGTGGCCCCCACACCACCCCTCCACCCTCCCGCTGAACACTCCGCGGGGATCCGCTAGATGGAAGGAAGCTTGCTTTTCATGTCAAATACAGAAGACTGTTGTCTCTGTAAAGTGAATTAGTTTTCTGGTATTGCTCTCATGGGAGCAGAGCTTCCCTAAGTGGAGTGTGAAATAACACAGAAACAAAAAATAAATGCTCCCTGCTAGCTGTAGCGTGGTTTAAATGAGGGACACTAACGATGCTAAGAACCTAGCTTGGTCCTTAAGGGAACGTGAACAACATAAAAGAATAATCTCAAATGAAACATCTTGTACTTTCCATGTGTTTCCCCACAAACGCTTTATTTAGGCAGGAGAGGTTTTAGATGTTGGTGGATTACTAGTAATTTTTTAAAAACTTTTTTGCTCTGTGCCTCCACTGACATGACAGACAGGACTACCAACCACTCCCCAACAGTTTTAAGCTATTTTTAGCTCATTCGAACGCATTCAAGCAGTTTTGTTTTGGTGGCATTTTTATTGACATTTCATTCAAGAAGCCTACAGTCTCACCTTTGTTCAGGCACTTAAATCTTTCAATCATGCGTTAGCTTGGTGTTGCAACAACTGCTGAATATTTGGTTACCACCTCACGGAAGATTTGCCTATTTAACTGGTTAACTTCCGCATGTTGTGAGGGTGAAACTGTGTCTATTCAGTCTGACTTCAGTGCTTCAGGGCAAAGACCCTTTATGAGCTTCCTGCTCTAAGTGATGGATCCTTCATGGAGATGTCCTATTCAGAATAATAATCACAATCTCAATCTAATGGCTGTCATCAATTGTCACCAGGAAGATGCCACCATAAAATAAAAATAAAACACCCTGGTTGGTTAACAAGCACTAAAGGCGTCTGTATGCTCCACCCGAAGTCCTTCTCAGAGGTCAAACAGCCTCATGAAAACCCTGTTGCCTGTAACTTCTGTGACTGCAATCAAGCATCCCCAGGCACTTTACGCAGCGACTGGCCAGGTGTGCAGAGGTGAGAAACTAAGCAGAATTTGAACATATTTCTATGAATGCCAATATAAGAATGTGTGCTGTTATCCCTGTTTGAACGATCAGCACATCAAGTGCGGCTGTTAGAAATATATAATATATATATATAAAATAATAATAAACACTTGTCTTCAGACGTGGTCAGATGACAGGTCATACAAATTGCAGCCTTGTATTACACTGGAAGGAATCGTGATAGGATAATTATTTTACAGAGGCTGGTACTCAATATTGTGAGTGTTTTATTTTTCATGCTGAACATAAAGAATAAGAAATATGTCCTGTAGGGAATTTGTGAGAAACTTTGGGAAGGAATTATGGAAACAAGGAGGAAGGAGAGAGGATGGAGCAAAGACTGAAGGAGTGAACAAACAAGGGAGTGAACCAGTGCCAGAATGAAAAAATGAAAGGAATTAAGGAAGAAACTCCTAAGCTATACCCACACATACTGTACATTCAAGTACAATATGGACACCCACATATGCACACCAACCAAAGAGGCGTTGGGCCAAACAAACGAGCCACAGAAATCAAATAGATTTCCTTTATCACCTTGCTGGCTCCAGCCACCAGAACATTAACACAATATTTATTGATGCTGCCACTGCTCCTGCTGCTGCCGCTGCATTATGGGAGCAGGAATGAGAGAGCAGAAAACAGAGAGAGGGAGGGAGAGATAGAGAGAGGGAAGAAATGAATAAAAAGAAGAGAAAAAAAAGAAGGAAGAGGCTGAGGTCCAAATAATTTTCTAACTAAAACCCCCCCTGAAATCTGCTGACAAACAATGAAGGAGGTGAGTCGGAGCCAGCAAGGCTGGGGCCCTGCCAAAAAACCCGGGAGGAGAGAGAGAGCAAAAGCAGGAGGACAGGTGGGAGGAGGGAAGGAGGGATAAGGAGAGAGAGAGAGGAACACAGAGAGAGTTGGAGGATTGATCCATCGCTCCCTGTCTCCACTGCCATCAGGAGTTCATTAGCTCCTGGAAGGGAGTGAAGGAGGGATGTAAAGGACGGAGAGATGGAGGATGAGCACTCTGCCCTTCACTCCCAGCAACCCCAGCTACCACCTCCCTGTTTATCTACCTGCACCTTCCCTCCGCCACCCCTCCTGACGTCTTTCATCCTACCCTGCCTACATCTCCTCCTCTCCTAAACCTACCTCCCTCCCTCCCTCCTGTCCTTGCTGGCTTCACCTTCCTTGTCTTCTCCCTTGCTACCTTTCTCCTACTCCTTCTGCACCTCTCTCAAACTATCTCCCCTCCCATCTTTCATCCTCATTTTGTTCCATCCACAGTATTTTTTCTATATAAAATTCTGTTTCTCAGCTATTTTCAATATATGAAAAGTAAATATGTGTAACCCCCTCACCTCCCTTCTCTATGAACCTCAGCTCTCCTGACTTATTTTGTTCATTTTGATATATCTGATGGTTTTACATACATATGAGGCACAAATAAGATGTTCAAGGATGGTACAGTGAATCAGAAGCATATTTCCATACTGAATTGCCAGGTGTTCAAACAGCAAAGAAAGGTCTGACATACTGTTTCTATCTGTTGTTTACTTGCCCTCTCTCTCTCTCTCTCTCTCTCTCCCCACCAACACACACACACTCCTGAAACTCGTCCCATCAGGAGCTCAGGCAGCATCTGTCAGCCTGTCCATCAATGTGCTCAGTGTGCTTACAGCCTCCAGACTTTTTTTTTCCCAAAAGAAGAGTAGGAGTTAGGAAGTAGACAGAGAGAGAAAGGGGAAAGTAAGCACTGGATAATAATACATTTTAATAAATGTTTCTGCTGCATAGTCTTCAACATTTTGGGCAGGAAAACTCTATCTGCAATATAATTTTCCACCACTGTAATTTACTATCATTAAAGAAACTGGAAAAACTGGAACATTTTAGAAGCTGAAATCAGAGAATTTTGACATATTTGTCTTAAAAATTGCTCAAAATAAATTATGAATTATCAAAATAGTCACCAATTATTTTTCTGTCAATCAATTAGTCGACTAACGGCTGCAGCTGTTATTTAACTCACAACAGTGAGTACAAGTACAAAATGGCCTAAAAACATTTCCTTAAACACTCACAGGTGACATTTCAATATAGATGGTTTCCATCAAAAATAATGTATTATTATTATAGTGATATTTCATCTCAACACCATCCAGTATGGTATGTATAACCAATGCTGCGGTACACTCCCTAAATGGAAACCTTTTTACTTCCTTATAACTTAAGATACAGTAACATAATATATATTAACATACTTTTAGGCAACAACTTACTTTTTTTTTTTGAGTAATCTGTCAATTATGTTTTTAACTGATCAATGAATCATTTGGTCTATAAACATGAAAAGGTGAAAATCACCCATCACTATTTCCCAGAAGCCATGTGTCATCCTCAGATCTTTGTCCAACCAATGGTCCAAGACCCAAAGAAATATTCCATTTAAATGATATAACACAGAGAAAAGCAGCAAATCCTCACAATGGAGAAGCAGAAATTTGTGCCAACTACTCTCTAATACTCTGCATATAGAGTCCTACGGTAGGATTGCTGTGGTTACAGTCTAATTTATTAAGGGGAAATGAAAACACACAAGTAAAGATAAAGGAAATGAAACATAACCTTGGTGAGATATGCTCTACTGACATCACTCTCAACTTTGTGTTAAGAACAGACTTCACTGTGAACTATGACAAAAAAAAAAAGGATCATTAATTTTATCTGAAGGACCATCTGCTGCACCGAAACGTTCACTGCTCTTATTCAGTCAGCGAGGGACAGGTGAGCAATAAGGCACATTCCAATTACTCCTGCAAAAAAAATCTTTCTGTGAAATATGTGTACCATTTCCTCCCTCACCAGTGACTTGTGCAGGTGTGCAGACTTTGCAATTATCCTTAACTAACAAGGCTGAGTCACAGTGGAACAGGGAAAAAAGAAAACACACACACACACACACACACACACACACACACCTCCCCTTGAAGTCTGACGTCATCTCCTGCCCACTGAACAGCAGGTTAGCATGCGCACATGCACACACACACACACTCAAGAACCCGCTAATGAGGCTCTAGGCCACAGCAGGGTCATCGACTGAGAGCAAACACTGACACACGAGGCTGATGCATAAAAACATGCCTGCAGCGTTTAATCCCCCACATGGTCGGTTTCATGTTGCAAAACTTGTAAAACATGACAAAACCTTCATGTGAAACCAGAACAATCCTACAAACTCACAACAAATGTAAACTTATTTGGTTTTTTCTAAGCCTGCATTAGCTATGTTCTGCTAGCTGATGTTAGATTCCTGCAGCAAAACTGTAACTCCTAACAGGAACCAATCCTGAACACACACCTGATAGGTGTTTTTGCATGTTTGCATTTTTGTTTGTGTCATCTATATTTCCATGACATAAATGTAAGTGTAATAAAAGTTCTTCAAAAGTTCTAAAACATCTCACTTAATATAAGAATTGCTCTTATTAATGTTCTGTCTTAGAAATTCTGTGAAGACATTTTTTAATGATTGTTTTATTTCTGGCTTATTCTGTCTCTTTACAAGCTTCAAGCATAAATCATCAGAACTGATATCAAAAATCCAATTTCAGGCTATGCTTATCATCCAGCAAATCGAAGCATATAGGAACTACACACTAGTAAGAACACACACACACACACACAAATCGGCTAGTAGTCCACTAGTAGTAATACCCTTGTGGCCAACATGCTGGTTAGTTAGTTAGTAAGCAGTGCAGAGAAGCACAGCAGAGAGCTAGTGACATGACAGCCAGCCAACACGCCTCCAGGCAGCCACACACACACACACCAATCCCTCAGCTCAGTTTGTTCCTATCCTTCTTATCTGACACGTATTTCTGAATCACACACACACACACACACATTTGCCCTGCAGCCTTCTTGCAATGAGTGTAAAAACATGTACGTGCACATGGGAGGGCATGCATGTGTGCGTGTGTGTGGGGGACTGAGGGTACAGTTAACATGACGTCAGTGGGCCATTCATGAACAACACCCCTCCTCCTCCTCCTCCTCCTCCTCTTCCTCTTCACTACAGTAGCAGCTAATGCGATACATCGCACCAAGTGGGGGTCCTTACCCCCTTTTCCAGGCAATCGGAGCTCAGCGCTTAACGTAGCAGACACAAATACACTCACATGCTACACTACACCCCCGCCCACACATTCACACACGTGTGCTAATGTACACATGTGAGGCTTAAAAGGTCTGCGTGCTCTAGTCTCACATGACATACTGTACGTGGAGAGTTGACACATGATAATTCCTCCTGACTGCGCATCCAGATGATGACAGAAATCACAGTAAAGTTGAGATGAGGAGGCGATGACGGGGAGAGATGGAGGGATGGATGGATGGATGGATAAAAGGTTGGGGAGGAAAAGGGCTGTGGATGGATGGAAGGGAGGGAAGGAAAGAAAGAAAAAGAAAGAGGGCAAAAGATGAGATGAAGGGATGGATGACAAAAGAGGGGCCAAAACATGGATGACTGGCTAGAGGGCTGTCATCAGAAAAAAAAAACAGATGCAAAATGAAAACAGCTCCCATCCCTGTTCTCCTGCCTTGTAAACAACCACTGTCTCTAGGCGAGAGAGAGGAGAGCATTGAGGGAAGGGATGGGGATAGAGGGAGAGGAGGGGGAGAGGAGGAGAGAGAGAATGAGTGAAAACAAGATAGCACTGCATCAGGAAGGATATGAAAGACAGAGGGGGGATAGAGGGAGTTGAGACAGAGCAGTTATGCCCCCACACACCATGACTCATCTCTGGTTTCATACCCAGCGGGAGGAGGGTTGTGTGCAAGTGTGTTTGTGTTTGTGTGTGTGTGTGTGTGTGTGCAAGAGTTTGTTGAGAGGGAGAGTTTGAAGAGCATGGTACACGCATCTGTACTCAAATGTGTGTTTAGAGTGAGCAAGAGCCACACTGAGAGTTGCTGATATGTGTGCACAAGTCAAGCTTGTGTGTGATGATGCTGATGATGATATGTGTGTGTGTGTGTGTGTGTGATGGTGGTGTGGGGGAGTGCGCTGTCACGACCGGGAACATTTAACAAGCCCCCAGATGATTCCAGCTTAATTGATTCAAGGCTAGAGCCAGTCCAGCCTCACATGTGCCATCACAAAATTAATACAAAAAAAGCTGGATAAACTGCTGCATCCATTAATGATCAGCACTAATAGGCAGACATAGTATTCTTTAGAGGTTCTCCGGGCAATTATGAAGAGTACACTGCCACAGCGCATCGCTGAAAATCACACCAGAGGCAAATGCCCCACTTACACCCCATTAATCCTGCTCACATCTGACTCCCAGCATCAGCACCTGCATCCACATGTTAAGTCCTTGTGTTGTTGTTGTGTTGTTTTTTTGTTTTTCAGGGTAAGGATGAAACAGCCACACTCATCCAACCCAGGGATACAGATAGCTCTGACTTAGATGAGGTAAACAACAGCCACTCCCCCCTCTTCTAAAGCCAGCTAGATCTGCACAGCACGAAGCAGCAGGAGGAGGAGGAGGAGGAGGAGAGGGTGAAGGAGGCAGAGAGGAGTTGCTCTAATTCCTTGATGTGTGTATGTGTGTGGTTGCGTGCTCAGCCTTCCTAAAAGCACTGCTGCTGCTCCCCCTGGTTTCCTTTCCCCTACTCTTCTTTTTTTTTTTTAAACCGAGAAGTGTAGGAACCTGCAAATCACCCAGGGACTGTGAACGTTCGGTGCCACCACCCTGTACCCAGACCTGCTGCTCTACATACAACTTCATTTCATATCCTATGCCCCCTGTGTGTCTATGCATGTGTGTGTGTGTGTGTGTGTGTGTGTTCCAGCTTTCCTGCTTTCACATTCGGCTGCAAGTTAAAACTCACATTCCTCGCTACAGTGCTGCAAATGAGCCTATTTGTTGCAATTACGCGCAAAAATAACCACACTTGGACACTCTCCAACTGCCCGCTCGCGCACTTGATTCCCACCGGAGGGGCGCGTTCGCGTTACGTTTGCAGCACAACATGGCCAAGTTTACCCGGTTAATTTCATCTCGGTGCGTGCACAAGCTCCGGCTTCAGACGGGGTTATTTGTCGTTTCTTCGCCGCAACACGTAAAACACACATTACACCCCCTCACCCACCCACCCCTCTCTCTGACCAACATGCACCGCTCAGGGGGGTAACAACACTGTGTGAGCCCCTGCCGTTTACTGTGACTGACAAGCCCGCTGCAAAAAAGTGCGTACCAAGCTGCTGCCCTGCTGCTAGCCTAGCACTGATATAGCGCTAGCAGCAGCAGCGGCAGCGGGAGCAGCGGCAAAGTGGACTTCAGCGGTCCTGCAACACTCCCACTTTCAGATATTATCATATAGCTGTATATTAGTGGTATTTTTTGATTTACCTTGATCGCAGTCAGCTTTGGGTGCAGATACGTCCTCAGTCCTGGACGGCGGCCGAGTCCCAGAGATTAGGAGATCATTGGGAGCCAGGCACATGTAGTTTCACAGTGGAGGGTTTAGCACTAGTTCAGTTTGCCCACTCGGTGCCCTGGCAGGCTGCTAGCAGTGCTGCTAAAACAGCTCCGACTCTGAATCCACGTTGGGTGACAGGACCGTCCCTTCCCCTCCCTTCCCTTCCCTTCCCCTCACGGTGCGTGTTGACAGCGCCGTCAGCTCCGTAGAGACCGACGACCGAGTCCGAATCCGAAATAAAATCCCCAAAAAAGTGGCGGCCAGACTAAAGTTGCAACCTCAGTACAAGTCAACAACAACAAACACAGTGGTGCCCGCCGCTGGTTCCTGCTGCCGCCGTTCACGATATAGCAGGCTGCGAGGTGCGCACAACACACCGCTCACAGGAAAGCATGTCGCATTTTGCAAAAAAAAAAAAAAAAAAAAAAAAAAAAAAAAAAAGGCACCCCCCAAACGTGGTGTCAAAATCCGACTGTGTTTTCCTCTCCAGTGCCAGCGGTACGAGAGGAGGGGGGACGGGAAAGCGAGAGGAGGAGGGGTACCAAAAAAAAAAAAAAGAAAAAGAAAAGGATGCTTTATTTCCAAACGATGAGTCAGAAAAGATCGCGAGCCAGTTTCGCAACGTCCTTCCTTCAAAAATAAAACATTGAGCTCTCCTCGTCTTCACTTACTGCCTTTGCCTTTTGCCTCGCTTCCACACTACTCTGCCCCGGTGTACGTGCACACACATAACACCGCTCTGCACAAATGCACAGGCGGGTCTTGTCTTGCAACCTCTCCTCCCACACACCCCCCACACCCCAGGAAAAAAAAAAAGACAACACGGAGAAAAATCAGCTCTTATCACCAGCTTGAAAACTCTTTTGGCGCCATATTTATGGCGTACTTTCAATTCACTTACCGCAAGCTGCACTTCCTACTCTGAGAAATGCTAGATGACTGCGCCTCGGAGAGGAGAGGATGGGGATTGAACCTCCACCTGCCAATTCTCTGTCAGTAATACAGGCTCACTTTGTGGCAGAAAAGTGTTGAAATGGGACGTAAAAAGCTGTATCCTGTCATTCTTATAAGGCAAATTTTCTGAAATAAAAATAAACGGGCTCCTTTATTAATGGAGGATTCACTTACAAAGATGTGTAATGCACCTAAACCTTAAATAAATCTCGATTTTAATCCCAAAGGAGTCAGGTTAGGTTGAGCACACAGCACAGAGTAGGAGTAGCAGCAGCACACGTGCTAATATTTGGGTGACTGCAGGTTAAATTTAATTGCAAAAGTAAAAAAAGTTTAAACTTTTGAGAGGTACTGTAAAGTGATGTCACCTTAAAATCACCTAAAAGAATGACCTTATGTTAAAAGTTAAAGGTAAATGATAAAGTATCCCTTGTTCCTTATGACTGAGGTTTGACTTTATGAAGCAAAAATTATGTTTAGAATCCAAACTCATCCATAATTTTATATTCACAGTACTTTTCCAAGTTCAATCTTAATTCGTCCACATAATTTAAAAGGCAATATTTAATTCTCGCCATCACCATTAACTGGTGTCGAAATAATTGGCAGCCGGAGATTCAGTTCAAAGAGAAGGCCTGTGGTTGCACTTTACTGTAAGTGATAATATCTCTCCACCAGTGATTGATTTGCTCACAGTGATCCAAAGGAAATGGCTGGCAAGTAAATTACCTTCCTTCACATTTTCTCTAAAATCTATATTTAAAGGGGAGGAGGGTGTTTGATCAATGCGTAATCTACTGCCATCCACTGTCTCTAAATCACTGTCCTCTGCCTGTTATCAAGCAGGGACTACATTTTCTTGTACTTTCTGTGCGGTCAGAAGTTTTGCAGAGCACGGTTCATCTCTCACAAGCAAATCTGTAACCAACTCCCCATCTCATTAAGTGTCTCTGCAGTGACAGACAGAGGACAATCTCAACTGTTGTGATTCATCTCCACTCAGCTTGCTTTTTTTTGGGGGGGGGGGGGGGGGGGGGAGGATCTAAAATGTCTGGCCAGTACACATAGCTGCAGTGGCTAGGAGGCACACATACAAAATTAAGGTCATTTGGATGAGCAAATGGGACAATTCTACTTGTATCAAAACACACAGACCTGCAAGTTGCGCAAAAGCACTCACGCACAGGCAAGGATGTCAGGTGCACAAAAGCTCATATCAGCTGTATCATGTGACAATCAGAAAGTGGAGAGAGAGAGAGAGAGAGAGTTGGGGGTGGGGGGTGATGCTGTTTTGCACAAAGTGAAATGAGGCGGTGAAGGACACAGAGGAGGGATTTCTCTGGCACACATTCAAATGCAACAGCAGCATCCCACAGTTTGTCCTCCCCTCCACATAATGCAGGCAGGTAGCGTCCCCTGAGGGAACAGCCTGTGACCCCTCTCCATGGTCGTTTTAATGTGCGCTAATGCAATTTCCTGGCTGATGAGATGCACACATTGTTTATTTAGGAAGCAGGATCCACCCAGATGTGGGTCAAACAAGCAGTTGTAGTTTGTTTAATCTGCCGGCTGCACCAGATGGGTGGGGTTCACAGCTGCAGAACATTTCACGTTGTTATTGATTTGTGGTTAAAGGTGCTACTTGTAGCACATCATTAAAGCATTACCCGCATCAGTTTAAAGAGATTAGTGTTAGTAACTAATGAGTAAACTGCCACTGGTAACTGAACCATAGACAGTTTCACAGGCCTCAGAAAGTTAAGGTTAAGGAAGGTTAAAGGAGATTTATTGCACTGTTACTGTGCTCGATTAAATTACACTGAACAGAGGTTTCTGCTTTTCTGTGTGTAACATGTATGATCCTTACTTGGCCGGCATGTTGACACAATATCTTTGGATCATATCATCTCTGCCAAACTTTCGGCAAAATATATGGACTCTATTATCAATAATAATCTCCTGTCATAATCCCTCTGGTTTATTGCTTCTTTTGCTGCCTACTAGTGAAATGAAAAACAGGACAAAACATATTTATGTTGCCTACATTCCAGAAATATCCAGTGATTTTGGCAGTGTAGTTCCTCCATGAGTATTTTTTCAGGGTAGCTCAAACTTCACTCTGTCCTTTTGTGTTGTATTTCTGCTCCCATCATTCCCATTGTTGAAGAGGATTCACTCAGTTTCATTATCGGGTGTGAAAGGGGCCGTACTTGTAGAGGCCAAACAGGATGCAAAAATGAATCGCTACGTTCATGTTAATGAAAGTTAAAACCTATTGCTCAAGTGCATCACCTTTATGAGGCCAATGAGCAGTGGTGGAGGAAGTATTCAGATCATTATGTTGTTTAAGTAAAACAAGCAATGCCACACTAAAAATCTGTCAGTTTATTAGGCACACCTAGTTAAAAATAATGCAGTCTAATACAGCTGCCCAGCAATAACCCATTCATGAACCCGTTCATATTTTGTAGTTGTACAGGCTGATGCTGTTTATGCTTTTCACTAACAATATTTTGGAACCACCATCAAAATATAAATGGACAGTTTTGATGACAGGTTTCTACTGTCATCAAATAGCTAAAGCCTAAATTTGCTTGACTCACCTTATCTACAGTGGATTAGTTTGACGTGCTAAACCTAGCTAACCGTTAAGGCCTTTAAGGTGCACAAACACAGGAACTGAAACAGAGTGTGTCAACATGTCAACATGTCAAAGCAGGAAAAGCACAGGTGTAATTTATAGCAGTTATGATAGCTGTACTCCATTCAGGTGAGCCCATTTCAGGGTTTGGTGTTATACAGTACGTACTGAGTCACTGGACAGACTTCCTGGGACACTTAATGGAACACAAAGCCATTGTTAATGTTGGTAGTTGCACCTGTGCTTCTCCTGCTTTCATAAGTCAAGATGTCTGCTGTGAAAACGGTCTATTATAAACATATTCATCTCCGGCTGCTTACAGTGATGCACTGCCATGTACCTTAGATTTATAATAACATTAATATATATTTTTTCCCATTTCTGGATTTTTCTTAACTTTTAATTTGCAATATAATTGATTTTAGACCAAATAAAGAGACAAACCCAAGGTATTCAGAGTAAAGCGTTATGATTTATAGTCCAATATGGCCTAAATCCTTTTGCAACGCCAACTCAAAATATGGCCAAGAGAATGAGCTTGAACTTGTAAGCCTTTAGTCCTTCTTCCCAGCACATATCTTGACTTGTCATGGTAGGAAAACCACACAAGTCATTAATAACATTAATGATGTCTCTGTTCTAGTGCCCCAGTAAAATGTGACAATGAGACAGCATGCACAATACCAGAACCCAGAAACTGAGGCAACTAAGTGGAATTAGCTGGGATTAAATGTATTATTTACACCCATGTTTTTCCAACTATGGCATGTCAGAATGTCCTCTGTGAAAAGGCCATCGGGTGTAGGATACCCCACTGCCACAACTGTCAGCTGTGATTATGTTTCCAATTGTGTAGATAGGTATGGATCATATGTCCCATTATACAATGAGATGAAACAATAAAAGTATTGCATGTGGATGAGGATTGATGTGTGCTTCAGTGGTGAATGTTGTAGGCCTCCTGGGCCATGTACCATGGTAAAATTGAAAATAACATCACAGTAACATGATTTTTCAACTATTGTTAGCTCCTTATGTTGGATTTTAAGACAGTGGCTTTCGCAGAGCCGCGTCAAAAAGCACAAAGAAGTACAAAATGTGTGATTCTTCTCACGTTTAATTCCCTTTATCACTTTGGAACTCTGGAATCTATTTGGTTTGAAGTACTCCAGTCTGAGTCAATTAGTTTCAGACGGTTTTTTTTTGTCTTTTTCTTCTCCTTCTTCTTTTGTTACTCGTGGGACTTGAAGTCTGCAACAAGTATGTCAGTGCAACTTGCTGGTAATATCAGTCATGATCGTCCTCCCACCACCACTAACAACACACTCACAGCATCAGCCAACATTACACTATTTTTCCATGACATAGGTCACACTTGATTTTCATAACCACACACTCCAGGAAATAAGATCAATATGTGAGTACAGACATGACAGTATTCATCTAGAGGAGGCTGTGTTGTGGTGTTAGTATGAAGTTAGAGTCCTGTAGGGACACTACTGTCTGAGGAGGTACACGTTCTGTATCATGGCCCCAATATCCATGTCAACTGCAATTAGGCCAGTAGATGGTTATATATCCTAATTTTTTTAAACAATGGGTCAGGATTCGGGACCTGAAATAGCTGGGGGGCCTTACTGCTCCAACATCCTGGCATGTCAAGAGCACTGGTTTTTAATTAGTCTGGGTCCCAGGGTGACGGACTACATTTATCACTTGGGTCCCAAGCCTAAAATGTGTAAGCACCCCGCCGTTGTAGGGTAATAAAGTCAAAGCAATGTCAAGTGTAGCCTATTTCTGATAGTCCTGCTCCAAACTATGATGCACTTCCCCACAAGTTTCAAGTTTCAGAGATGTGCTTCGTGCATTGGCAGTATATGAAATCTGATTTTAATTTTTTTATTTGGTTATGCTCAGCCCTTGGATGGCTAATGAGCTACTTTTCCTGCACTACCTCCTACATGCTAATGCTCACAACTAAAATAGCTGTAAGGTATAATATTAATTTATCATTAAGATTTACATAAGTATTATTGATCAGGGAAGCAAGGCTTACAAAGGGGCAGTTTTACAATGATTAGCCTTTTAAAACTATTGAAATGGTTTAGATATCTAGTGTAAAATGAAGCTATAAAGTTATGATTTTTTTTTCCTTTATTTAACCAAGATGGGTTTTAGAGGTACAGAACATATAAAAAGTATAAAAGGTGTTCAAACACAATAAAAACAGATTTATTATTATTATAGCTTCATATTATATCTTCATCTTTGACAGTGTCTGATTTCCTCTGGTCCTTTGTGAGTATTTTGAATGCTAACAGTTAAAACTTGTAGCCTAGCTTGGCTCAAGCTGCATCAATTTAATGGGAACATAATCAGTTCTTTTCAAAATGAGAGAAATACTTGCAATCATTGCTCATTGCCATGAGCATGGGTGCAAAGAGGAAACAGCATCAACAGGAAGATGACATAATGTATTTTATTTGTTAAGAGTACAATTTACAAATTAGACCAGGTGACATTCTTTGAAGACGTTTAGAGCAAACAAGTCAAGATAATGTTCATGGTTAAAAGAAATCAGCATTGACTGTCAGTAGAAAGTGGGAGATGAATGGCCTCATGTGTCAAAGTCTGACATTTTGTTGACCCATCCAACCACCCTGACCGTCTCCCTCTGGGGACTTTGTGGCTCTTTAACAACTTTCGTCCTCATTTACTCCTGATGGACAAAAGTTATAATCCCTACAGCTGCTTGAGCACTTTGCAACATGAACGTAAACGTGTCGCATTTGGACATTTTGGACGCTGTTGTTTTTCTCTGGAAGCTCAGCTGCACACAGCATTAAAAAAAAAAAAAAGACATAGCAAATGAGAATCTCCTCACAGTAACCTTGATATCCAGAGACACTTTACAGGGTGGCGCCTTAAATCCTTTCTCATTGACAGTCCCCCAGGACTCCGCTTGAAAGGGCTACCTGTTGTCTCCGTGTTTCCCAATTATAGTTTTCTCCTGAGTAAGCATACATTAGGTGACTCATCAAGAACGACTGTCTGCCAGAGCTGGCTGGAACTCAGTGTATTATTTCAGCATCAGTGTATATTTCAGGCTGAGTGAGAAGGGGAGAGCGAGGCCATAAACTTAATAGGTTAGTTCACTCAATAAAGCCGTGACTTGTATGACTTGGAAGCTGACCAAAATATAACATACTCAGGAGAGCCGCTGATGGTTTTTCTGGAGGAATTTGAGAGGAGGTGAAATTGTGTGTGTTTTTTTAAATGAGTGCTTACTTGTGTCTTTCTAGGAGTGACTCATGAGAAAAAATGTCTGAGCCAAGAACATTTTGGGTGCCATAGTTCTTGCAGAAACAGACTCAGGGTTGGCACCTAAGAGTTGAAAGGTTAACATGTGTGTTCAGTTATATATACAGATGCATATGTCTAAGAGAAATATTGTCTTGTTAGTGTGTGCATGCATACAAATGTAGTGAGTTTGTTCGCGTCTCACTTTTCTGTGGTGAGCATCAGGAGAGCATGGCCTGTTGGGAAGAAGCTTTGTAACCACTTACAGTAAACTGACACTGTGTGGAGATAGAATTACAATGTTCAGATCTCCATGGAAAACAAGATGAAGCTGAAACATCTGTCAGATGTTTATAAGTCCCCCCCACCCCAACCACCCACCCACCCCTCCTTTTCTTTTGGGGTTGCTCAGATACAAAAATCAGTATTTGTTGTAAACCTGTACAGAAACCTGACTAAGCTGAAATTCTGTCTTTTGTGTTTGAGAAAAGCAGAGTTAAAAGCAAGTGAAAAAATCATGCTTCAACCCACAGTGAGAAGGTCATAAATGTACAAAACAATCCTGGACAGCTGTTTAATTATCTAGGCCTCCGGGCTGCATGTATAAGTTAACTGATCTAGCATGCTGGTGTTTTTCAGTAGGTTTTATGTTTGCACAAAAATGTATACCTGCACCTCAACACTAAGCCTGGAGCCTGGAGTTTGGTGTCCATATGTTGTGTTCCTTGCAGTATGTTTCTAAAGGTAAGGCGGTGCTTTTATCAGTTCTCACTGATGTTCCCAACTTTCACTGAACCTCAGGTTTAAAATTAAAAAAAAAACCTTGTCTGGATCTGCACAGACATTATTTCATCCTTGCATGTCTGACTGTTGTTTCAACCTGCTCAGTCTGTCTTTGGCTCTGTCTCCACTGCTCCTTTACATCTGCTGTGACACTAATTTCAGGTGTTTGGAAAACTGACATAAAAAAGATGCACAGCTTGCAAGTGTTTGGCTTTTGTGTGTGAGTGTGTGTGATTTGTGCCTATTATATACAATATACATATAGCCATTTATAGTAATGGATAACAAATGTGTCATTTTCACTTTTTTTTTATGACAATCTTTCACATTTTTCTTTGTAGTAATTTAAATTTCCATTTTGCCATTAAAAACTAGTCTCTGACAGACTCAGATTATTTATTTCCATTCAGAATACAAAGCAATTTTTTTGGTTGATATTAAATTCTTTCCATTTAAAGGGAGGTGAATTCATTTTGAGTTCACAGCAAATTATTAAAACCAAGCCCTTTATTCTGTTCCTCCTGTGGCTGCTATAATGACAGTCTTCAGACATTTTGACAGTGATTTACAATTAAATCTGTTTTTACTGAGCTGTGGAAACAAAACCAGTGACAGAGCAGTGAGCTGGTCTGTCTGTCCCTCTGACTTCATGTTGGCTTGCCTTCCTCTGGAATCCCTTTGCATATCAATGACTTCATGTCAAAACAAGCCCCAAATCTTCCACTCTGCTGTGTGTGTGTGTGTGTGTGTGTGTGTGTGTGTGTGTGTGTGTGTGTTTGTGAGAGTGAAAGAAAGCTAGACAGAAAAAAAAAAGAATCTTGCAGGGGTTTGTGCACATATCTATGTGGCAATGTGTGCACAGAAAAGGAGACTGAGTGTATGTGTGTGTTTGTGTGCGTGTTATATCTGTCAGCCTGAATAACTGTCCATAAGCCTCTTTACATAGACAGGAGGTTAAAAGTCCAGTGTTTCTCTCTGATCATATTCCTGGCAGGCTGGCCAAGTGCCGACAGAGAAAGGGAGAGAGAGAGATGTTGCTCAAGTGGGAAGAAGGCAGAAAAATGAAAGCAAGTGTGTGTGTGTGTATGTGTGTGTGTGAATTTTATATCCCCTGGCAAAGCAAGAAGCACAGACAGACAGACCAAGCAGGAGGATGATGCAAAAGCCCAAAAGCCTGGAGCTGTGTCTACAGTTAGCCAGTGTTGCTCGCTGGCGGCCATTAAAGGCAGTGAAGGGCTACTGCTTTAATTTACCTTTTCACGCAAGACATTTTGATATGTCACAGTAAGAAAAGCACACAGTTGATGACTCCATTATGTGTGTCAGTCTCTAGGTCCTGGGTCATGGCTTACTGGGACACATAAATGGAACAGGGAGCTATAGTTCAAAGTATTAGTTCCACCTGTGCTTTTCCTGCATTGATAAGTTAAAATGTCTTCTATGAAAAATGTCTACTGTCTAAAATGATGCTGACACATACATTTTTTCTTCTAAGTAACTATGGCACAACCACCTCAACATATTATCTGGATGCACTTGGGTCCTTAAAGTATACATACATAAAACACCAATAATAATAATTGTATAATAATTATGTATGTATAATATAGCATCATTAAAGGAGCCTTTTTTTCTTCATGACCAGTACTTTTGATACTTTCATTACATTTAACTGACAGTATATTTGTAATTTTACTTCTTTAAGCTGTTGAATGCAGAACTTTTACTTGTAATGAAGTATTGTGGTAATTCTGTATTGCTATTTTTATTCCCACCACTGGCAGTAAGGCTCTGTGCAAAAGGTCTTTCAGGTCAGTCGCAGCTCTCACCTCCACCACTAAGTGGCGCTGTTGAAAACACCCTAAGCAGAAAAACAACTTCCGGGACTCGCTTGGAAGTCAGGAAGGCGCCTTTGATGACTCGGTCGAAGGAGAGCAAGATGTCTGCCCTGGACGTGGAGGACTTTATTCTACAGAACCGAGCTGTGGCCGACCAGGTGGAAACGTTTCGAGGTTACTGGGAGAGTGAGAAACACTGGCAGGCCAGGAGGGAGTTCATTCTGCGGAATATAAGCGAGTATGACCAG
>BRZM01000002.1:10472648-10513359 GCA_033238685.1 Lates japonicus | reverse complement strand
TGTGTGTGTGTGTGTGTGTCTGTGTGTTCACTGCTCACCCTCCGCCCCAGAATCTGGTTGATGGCGGCGCTCTCCTTTAACGTGCACTCGGCGATGACCTTCGCCCTCATCTCCTTCATGTAGAGCATGAAGGCGTTCAGGGGTTTCTTGATGACTGGCTTCTTGGGCTCCTTCTCCCGCTTGGGCTCCACCTGCTGCTTCCTGAAGGGGGGGGGGGGGGGGGGGGGGGGGGGGGGGGGGGGGGTGAAGATGGGTAAAGGATCAGAAAGAATCAGAATCAGTTTTCTCTTTTTTGTTTTGCAATTTGTGTACACAAGGAATTAGACCTGGTGTGTTGCTCATATACAGTAGGTTACATTAAACATAAGACAACACAGACACCATAAATCATCCATCCATCTATAAAAAGTGTGGAGTATTTTACACTGTGAAAACACCATCAGCTTCACTGGAATATGTGGAACATACAACAGAGTATTAGGGCCACAACAAAAACAATCTGAGATTTCAGTCACTGTGTCGCTCTGCTTGGGCTCTTCACTCAATATGCAGAAAACTACTACAACAGTTCATTCTGGCTACCTTTCACAGAGTTTCTGGATACTAATAAAGCCCACTGTGCTTTAATCCTTAAGCAAACTCGTTTTGGTCTCTATCTGCAGGAAACCAAGTCCCCCACTGTGCTGCAGTCACTGCCTCAAAACACATGTCTGACTCATAAATCGAGTAATTGTTTCATTTCAGTGTTGTAAAACCTCGGATAATGTGGTGCTTAATGGTGAAACCTATAAGTTCAAGTCATTCATGTCCCCCCTTTGTCATGTAAAAGCTAACAAATATTGGAAATATTATGACTTTTTATTAACAACTTTATACTCATAAACAGTGGCTCTAATACAGCATCCAAGGAACAACCGACACCATGAATGAAATTATTTTTTCCGACCTTTAAACTACTTTAAAGGTTGGGGTTAATTAAAATATGCATACTACTTTTACATCTTTTTTATTCTTAATTTCATTCCTTAGTTGCCCTTTTGTCAATTAATTTCCAGTCAAAGGCTAATGTATCCCATAGATAAATATTTTCTTTTGTCTATACTGAGTTAATTTAAGTGAATTTATCAATAGACTGAAAAAAGATTGAGAAAGAGTGACAGAGATGGGGAGCAGTGTAAAACAATACACCAAAGAGAATGAGAATGGACAATACTTACACATACATGCCCCTGTCATACTGTTCATGCTCCTGTTTCCCTGTAGGGGGCACTATGGCTGGGTGGGGGATCCCTGTAGGATGCATGCCTGATGGGCCAAGCATCAGAGAGTGAGGGAACCTGGTGGAGGAAAAAAGAAGAAAAAAAAAGAAAGAAAAATAGAAGAGAGGAGGATGGAGGAAGACAGATAAGACAAGAGACAGGGTGTGGAAAAAAAAAAAACCTTAGTCAGTTCAGGGAAATGCACTGAGACGGGGGCAGAGAGGACGTGAGCGTCAAAGCAAGAGCGAGAGTTTTGGTAAAAGCAAAGAGCCTGAAAGCACAAAAAGCCACTCGGTTTATCATCTCGGCGCTGAAAGTGATTTTACATCAGCCTGGTGTGTGAGGTGGGATTTTTGCTTTGCTAGGGGTCACAGTGGGTGAACTGTTGTTCTGTTGTGTCCAAAGTGGTTGAAAACTAAACTCCCAGTGGCAATGTGGCTCACTGAGCACAGGATTCCTGTCAGACAGACTGACTGAGAAGCTCTGTGAAAAGCTAAAAATATGCATGTGGTAGCTGGTGTTCATGTTGATTTGGTTCTTTACTCAGTAAAGATATAAACATTTGTCACCACTAGAGGGCGTGCTAGCATTACCGTATGAGATGCTGGGACGCGAGGAAAGTAGTCCCTCACATCTTGAGATGCTGCCTTGTGAAGTCTGATTTCAGTCAATGCACTCATAAACATCTTAACTGTCAATAAGCATTTCATTGTACACAGTATGATCCAAATCTCTTCATGTAATCTAAAAGACACAATATACTTGGATTTTACCTATACTTTACCAAGTATATATTCCTTAAGTTTCTCAATTTAAAGAGCAGGAGATGTTTTATGAGTTTTAAAAAACAAGTTTGTTTCAGCACCTTCAAAATTCTGTGGAGATAAGAGGGGGCAAAGCAGAGTGACTGACAAGGAAGCAGCAATAAGCAGCAGCTGCTGGTAGCTTGTGGTGGCTGAGTGAGCGTCAAATAGGTCAAATAATTAAGAAATATTCGTGTTTGTTTTAACCTGCAGAGTAGTAGCTTATAGGTGGGGTTTACTGCACCTGACAAATTCAGGTATTAGCAAATAGATAACTAACAACACACATAAGTAAAGACTTGTATGTTAGGTGCTCTGAGACAGTGAATGCAGAGAATGAATTTTCCCTCGGAGCCCAGGTTAAAGGTGTGATATCAAAGATCCAGATGGTGCTCAAAATTTACACCCACACCCACCAAAGAAAATTAAATGGATGAAGAGCTGACTTTTGGCCTGTGCTAATTAACCAGTTTCTCATTTTGGATTCATAAAATCAGATTGGCTTTGAAGTTTTTTTTAAGCTTGTAGACAGTTGCTGTTTAAAACTCCCCACCCGTGTGGCACAAGTACAGGTCTAAAACAAACCGTGTGAAAGGCTGGTGAACTGCACATGTCTGAGGCCTCGTGTTTGAAACTGGCAAAGCACCGTGGCGACAAAGCATCTGTCTTTTTTGCGAGCACCGAGCACTTAGAGAGAACTTTAAGAGTGGTTCAGGTTCAAATGAGTCGAACTACAACCAGCAAATACAGAAAACAACTAAACACCTAACTGTACAATATGTTCAGCGTGTCCTTGAAATGCATTGGACGACATGGCAAAATCTGACAGAGCATTTGCTGTTTTAAATTTAGTTTTATTAGACTGTCATAGGTCAGGAACATAAACAAATAACAAAAATTAGAAAAGGCAGTGATAGCAAAGAAAAAGCAGTTGCTCTGATGATACTCAAGGTGGAAGAGTGCATGTGTTTCTGTGTCTTTGTGTGTGCATGTCAGCCTTTTGTATTCTGCAGCAGCGGTTAGCTTGGCTCAGCTCAGTTTGCCTTGACTTGGCTCGTTCTGGCACAACATTGACCTCGTCCTGTTTACAGCACACTGGCTCTAATAGGACTTTTACAGCAGCTGCCCAATGAAAGCTGACACAGGAGTTGAACACCGGTTTGCCACGGTGAATGGAAAACTCCTGCTCAGGCATTTAAAATGTGCTATAAACAGGAGTTGATTATGCAGAGAGTTGCTTGCTTTTTTTTTTTTTTTTTTTTTTTCTTTCTTGGCTCAGTCCAACCTGCCGGCTACGGTACCTGGAGTAGGAAGAGGCGCTGGGGAGGTTGGAGGAGTAGGGTTGCCTGAATCCACAGGGGGACAGGGCAGGATAGACTGGCTGGCTCTGCCTGCCACAGCACAGCAGAGGGGAGAGATGGCAACAGTTGGTGCCTTTTTAGCTTTACAGGTAAAAGTCTGTTGATCCCCATAGGGTATGTTTAGCTCTTTAGGTCAATTCTACTGTAAATTTAAAGGAAATTTAAAAAATGACACTACTGCAATACAGAGGCACTGGTTTGTGGAGTTCAAACCATTCATCATCAGCCTCTGTGTGAGCCTATACACTGTAAAATGAAGACTTTCTATGCGTATATCTTGTATCATACATCTGCTGCATTTTTATGTGCAAACATATAAGTAAAAATAAACAGAATCAGTAAGTTTACTAATTCTTCTATAAAATGAAACCCTGTGTTTTAACTTTTTTTTTTCTTTGCCACTTCTGTTCTGCAGTCATGCACGGTGATCCCCCATGGAGAGTCTGGATCGGCACTGTTGACAGCTGTGTGTCAATACTTGGCTTACCGGGAGCAGAAGCACACACAAATTCACACACCATGGGGGGTCGAGGGTGGAGATGGGATGTAAGCAAGACCCTTTGATATGTAGAAAACCACACTTCTACCTCCTGAGAGCCAATACACCCCCCCACCCCACCCCCCACCCCCCACTTCTACTGATTCATCCTTATGTTTCAACGTATGCACACTCACACAACCCAATCTACATCTCGCATTTAAACCACCCCTTATGATCATAATTATCATAATTACATATATACATACAACTGTATCCATTCTGTAGCCCCAGGGGGCAGTGCCCGGCCGCAGAGGCCCTCTGCTGGGACCGCCTCTTGGAGGACCATTCACGCTGTAATCCTGTTTTAAATGAGGTCACACTACAACACAGGTCAAGTGTTGTTCAGATAAAGGCAGTTCAAACTGAACAGCCGGTCTGCTTTTTCTTCTCGCCAGGAAGCTGAACATACAGGGTCTCGAGAAAATCCATAAATAAATCAATCAATAACCCTATCTTTGTAGACGGCAGCAGAAAAATGTCTCCCATGTGAAAGGCATGGCTGGACACAGGTATGCTGGGAATGAAATGAAAAGCTGAGAAAACTGCTCTGTTGTACTGGTCGGCACCCTGCGCATTTTCCTTTGTTGCACAAGTGACAATGAAGTCATTACATCCCTGCAAACTATTCAATCAAAGGAAACGAGTTTGAAAATGTCAGTGAGTGACAGCAAAAGAGAACGTCTTACATGCCTTGTTTCCGACAGCAGCTATTTGTACTCACACAACAGGCCTCAAAAATACCTGGTCAGTGCTTGAACTCGGTCTTCGTCAAAAGACATTTTAGGTAAACCCAATCCTCAACCTCCCACATACTTGCAATTTCAGCTGCTCAAAGATGGAGGATGGAGATATAAGCAAACAAGATATTTCAGCAACTAAGGCTAAAAATGTTAACTTATATGCTAAAAAGCCAATAAGACACTGGGAGAGCAATTTCTGTAACACAATCCGTCAATCTGGCATTCACACCCATGTCACGCCGTGATTGGCAAGCTGTGTGTGTACTTCTGTCACTTTTCATGTGAACAACCGAGTGCAACACTATGAACACTTTCCAGGAGAGACTGTGTGAAAATGTGTAATCCCCATATTTAAACAATACAGCACTCTGCTATCTACAATAGCAGATTCAATTGAAGAGGCTTTATAACATCCATCTTCAACTCATGTTACACACTATATTCAATAATGCAACATGTTTGTGAGTTTCAAACTCCCAGCACTGCAGCTGCCACTGCAACATCCTTACATACAATACAACCCGTCTCAAATAATTCCTGACACCGTCCTGGTCCAAGACAACTAACTGATCAGCTGACAGGCCAGGGGGACACAAGGAGGTGGCCGTGGAGGGACAGAATGTGAGATCAGGCTAATCATAAAAACAACAGAAAACAATGGTTTGACATTTAACCACTCATTCTCATTCTCATGTTATCCCCTCCTCCTCTACAAGGGGCCGAGAACAAGCTCATAATCTGGGTTAAAGGAGATTAGCTGTTAATAATACTTGTGAAAATCCAGAGTGAAGTGTTCTTGTCTGAAAAAGATAAAATGTCTGCAAATCGCAGACTTGAGAACTGTCTGGGGACGGACAGCTCGTCCTACAGAAATGTAACCAAAAAAAAAGAAAGAAACAAACACACGTTAGCGAATGCACATGCAAAGTTTTAAGCCCTCGTTCCAAATCTCTGTGACATTTGATGTAAGCCTTTAACTGTTCCTGCAGGGGATTTTGTCCAGGCGCAGATACTGTAGGTTGTTATAAATGGATTTGTGTTGATCCATAAATCAATGGAGGTCTTGACATTCGAAGTTCACAATCAACCAGCATGACATCGCAAGCTCACAATCGACTCCAAAAATGATGGAAACTCTAAAAGAAAGGACTGAATGTGGAGCAGATGTGGCTGTTTTAGATACGTTCTCTACACCACTGCTGCTGCCTCTGCTGCTGCTCGGTCCGCTTAAAAAAACTATTGTGAAAATCAAGACATGGCTGAAGCCAAAAACACACACATTTTGATATATAGTTTTGGGGTTTCTCAGAGTTTATTTAAGGCCAGAATATACCTGGAGCCTGCCAACTTTTCCCAGAATCCATCACATCTTGAGGGAGACAGTAAGTTTAGATGTTTATATGTGAAGGTATTTCTGTAAGCAAGACTGGGATATTGCATGACTTCTGCTCACTGTTTTTGCCTCTGTGAGATGATTTATTGGCAACAGAATCCAGCTTTAAATCACATAAAGCCTCTTTATTGATAATTAGATTTAAGTCAGTGTAAACAAGTGCTCAGAGGACTTTCTTGTACCCAGACAGATACAGATCTTCAAGTGTCTGTAACACTGTTAGGCAGCTGAGTTTGTGTTAGTTTGTGTGAGTTTCTACTCAAGACTATTTTGGGTGATCTTTCATTGAAATTTCACAGTTGTCCACATTCCTTTTGTTTAGACCAGAGGCCATGGGCTGAATTAAGAGTCCAAAACACAGAGGATCAAAGGAGGTGGTTACTATGACAGCAGGGCCTTGGGTTAGCCACTTCGACACCAGGTGAGACAGTGATGTATGCGCCATTGATCTAGGTCAGTGTGTGTGTGTGTGTGTTTATGTAATGCTGTGAAGTGATGATGATGTTGATAGGAAGATTAGTAGGGGATTATTTGGGAAAACTGCAGCGTCATTAATCATTTTGAAAAGTGAATATTTGAGTGTTAAGGGGTCACATTAGTTAGCTGAGAATCCTGTTACAGCAGAGGCATGCTTGTAGGGCCTGCGACTAATGATTGGCTTCATATTGATAATTTTTTCCAATCAACTCATTAAATGTTTAGTATAAGAAAATGAAAGTGGCAAAATTTCCACCACAATTTTCCAATGTGCAACTGGCAGTGAGAAAACCCCAAGATATTCAGTTTACTCTTGTCAAAAACAGTAAGAACAGTAGCAAATATTCACAGCAATTCATGTCATCAGAGTTAAAAAGCATTTCAGTACTGTCTTCATAGTAATAAAAGGTGAGTCGTTTTGTTATGTGTTATCATCAGTTAATGCAGTTTTTAAATTACTACATCAAGCTGTTCCTGTTACTCCCTTAAACTGAACAAGTACCACTTATTTTCATTATCGATTTAGCTGCTGATTATTTTCTTGATCAATCGACTTAATCGTCAGAAAATGGTTAAATATGTCCATCACAATTTCCAAAAGTGACACCTTCAAATTGCTTGTATTAAGTGAGCAATAGTTGCAAAAACACAAGTGTTTATTCCAATGATTAATCAGTTATCAAAATAGTTGCATTAATTTTCTCCCTGTTGACTAACTGATTAATTGACAATACTTTCAGCCCTACAACAGACTCTGTGTGTTCCTTAAATGTTAGGGAATGAATGTGGGTTAGTACAAGGTCATCATAAGTGCACAAAGATTGTGAGTCAGATTGTGAGTGTGTGTGTGTGAGTGAGAGACTCACCAGCCCATGGAGGGAGTGATCTGTCCGACACTACTTGGAGGGAGGGAGTAGTACCCTGAGAGGTCCTGGGACTGGTGCCTGTGAACGCCTGGAGGACACACACACACACACTCTGAGACATACAACCACATATTAACACTCTTTCACATTCTCGACAATAATGTTGTATGTTGACAGAAGCTTAATGAATGTTGCAACTTCTCCACCTTTTTGTCTTTTAAACACACACACACACACGTACACACACACACATTAGGATGGGTCAGTGGCCCCTGGCTCTGGCCCCGAGTCCACTGGGCTATTAGCACTATTAGTAGTCTGGGAGCCTAGTATTAAACACAAAGATGCCCTTTACACAGGTCACACACTCCCATTCCCATCCTGTGTGTCTGAGTGTGTGTGTGCGTGTTATACTGCATGTGAGGGTGTGTGTATGCGTGGGGGGGACCCTCCACTGGGAGCTGATGTCGCCAGTTGGGTTTCACTGGTTTATTTTACACAAGTTAGGGGCCACGGTAAAACCCACATTTAAAAAACACACAGAGATACGACGAGACACACACCCAAACATGCACACAAACAAACATTCCTCATCTCTACTTTTAGCAAAAATGTTTTCCAACAAAAGAAACACAGACAGCTCGGACTCTCTGCCCTCACACAGTAAATATCCCGTATCTCCCTGTCTCTCTCTTTGTGCCCTTCAAAGGAAGTCATTTGTCAACAGGCAGCACCTAGCACTTAGCGTGGCCCGGCTGCTAACCTGTGTTTGCAGCAGAGGAATGCTGTAGATGACTGTAATTTGGCCACGGCTCCGGGCCTGTTTCAGGACCCCGCGCCGCCATAAATCTGGACGACAGGAATGCGAGTGAGTCAGTCGACCTGTCTCACCAATCCGAGCCTTCCTCCCCTCCCTCCGTCTGTCCCACCACGCCCTTCCTCCCTTCTCCTCTCCTCTCTCATCCTCTCTCTCACCCTACGCCCCTCCGCTATCCAGGCTCTCTAAACTCCTCGTTTTTGCCCTCGTTCTCACCCCTTTCTTACCTTTAACCTCTATTTTCCCTTCATCCTGTACTTCTCCCGTTCTCCCTCCGTCATTACAGACCTCAGATCTTTCCTTTGCCTTTCCCATCCTTTTCATCTGTTCCCAAAATGTATCAATCCCCCTACTTTTACAGTCTCTCCCTCATTCGTTCTTGCCCTTTCCGCTACCTCATCTGGCTTATTCCTCTATTTGTACTCTTTCTTTTTTGTCTATTTGGCTGATTTTTCTCACCAGAGGCTATAGATCAACAATTAGTCATTAGTCAAGTCTATAATTTTTTGCATTTATGTGGTTGAACCAAAGAACCACAAGTTGGAAATGTATTTTTTTCCCTACTGAAATGCCCAGTGACGTGGCAGGCTAGCTGAGCAAAACAATTAATTTCAAAAATGTTATTGCTGAAATTTGTTTACAACACAGTAATTGTTTGCCAACCAGACATTACAAGTATACACTGTATACAGTCTGTGATTACAAATGACTTAACTGGTATTTAAAAAGTTAAAATCTGTTCTAAGCCATAGTCACCACAAGCATGTTCATCATACAAACATAACCCGCTGACAGCTCCAGAACACTACTCTACAGACATGTGATATATGTGTTTAAAAAGAAAGTACTAAAAGGCACAAGGGACTTTTGTCTGTCTGATCCCTGCTGTAACATCTTCCCATCAGAGGTCTGCATGTCTCACAGGTACATCATAGAGGAGTTTTCTCAGCGGCATGTATCAAACTCAGTCACATGAACAAGGTTCAACATATAGTGGACTTTATCAGGGGTAAATTCCACTTATTGTAAACACAGGGTTCACACTGACTACAGCACTGTGAGACAAAACACCAGCACCATGATGCAGCATGATGCTGAAGAAATGAAACTAACAAACACACAAAAAAAACAACAGGGGAAAAAAAAAAAAAAAAAAAAAAAAAAGATTTCTGGTAGAAAGTTTTGATCCTAGCTCATTTTTTTGCAGCATAGCCCTACACCATTTGGCAATGCCTTTTGTCAGCCAATCAAATGAGTGCAACATTTGGGAGGAGTTATTTATTTTTCCTTTAGGCAATGTTGCGTGACCCATAGTTGGAGCACTTCTACAGCTTGGATGGAAATTAAATTCTCCTGGTTAAATCATCAGTATTAATGATGAACAGCTGAGTCAGAGAGTATCTGTTTTTTTGATAAAAAGTCAAAGATACAAGCCTGTGTGTGTAAAAACTTTGAGGGTGCATATCGGCAAGAAACATCCAATCACTGAGCTCAAAGTTCTGTTACATGCACCTCTCAGAAACCATGGTATTATTAGAAAAAAGGGATTTCTCTCTCTAGCAATGGAGGCCGAGGCTTGTGGGTATTGTAGTATTTTTAAGCCATGCCAAACTAAAAGACAAAAGATGATTTCTCAGAAACTACTAATAATTATAACTGGTGGCCATGACAAGGCTGTTTTGTTAAGCAGGAAAGTTTAGTTTTGAGAATATTGGTTTAAAGAAAATTTTTAAATGGGAATACAGAATGTGGAAAAATGTAACTCTGTGTTGTGTAATCAGCTTGTAGCATGTAGCATTTAGTTAAAGTTGTACAGTTCCTTTTAGATTAAATCTAAAGAGCGCTTATATCAGCCTTTAAACTGAACTTGATCGTTTCCTGTACCATCACATCCAACATACCAACATGTAATATTTCCTTGTTTTGCTAAAGGGCTATTAGACTATGCCCACAAGCTTGTATGGATTTTCTATCTATGTTAACATTCTATAAGGCTAAGGTTAAAAGTGAACTGATACATTTATGAATCGAATCTGATGAACTATAAACAGACTGCACCATTAAAATATTTATGATATACAGTATATCAAATGTTAGAATACTGATGAAAAAGAGCATTAGTAATGATGAATGTTAATAGATTTTGTGATATTGTGATGGTAAACTTAACATCCTTTTTCGAAATCACCCTTGTTCCCTGAAATGACTGTATGGCTAACATCAAAACACAAATCCTAAACACAATGTGCACAGGGTTTTACTTTAGCTGTTGATCTGTCACATTTTGAAGTGATGGAAACATGACGTTGTTTTCTGTAAGTCACGTTTTTGCTTCTGCTTTGACACTATCAGCCCCATTTGTTGTTGGGAAACGTGAAGGGGAAAATTAGCAGCAGTAATGGGGCAGTTTTCTTTGGAATGCCCCTTTTAAAGCAGCCGTCTAATAACAACTGCAGCAACTATCTCACGGTCTCCATGTTAGTGTCTCGGGAAAACACTTCAAAGGGAAACCATTTGAGTCAAACTGGCTCTGCATGAGCTTGCTATCAGAATGTGTGCATGTTAAACCGAGAGTTGAGGAGCTGAAAATAGTATTCCTGCACTGATAATGTGTTGTGGTGGTTATAACCACTGAGAGTGAAAGCGCTGCAGCATCTGAGCCTTTAAATGACTTGACAACCTGCCTGTGTGGTGTACATAAAAGAGCCCAAGACCAGAAGAAACTTTGTAGTGTTTTGTTACTGTAAGGGCAGTGATGAGTGCTGACAAATTTTTACTCAAGTACAGGAACTGTTACTTTTGTTAAGAGCAAACATCAAAAGTCAACAGTAATAGAAAAAGTCCAGTTTTTTTTTTACAGTGTAAAACTACAGATTATAAAAGCCACGTCTCATATGACTCTTTATTCCTGCCTTATTATTCATCACATTTCATTTCCAATTCACTGTTTCTCTTTTTCTCATGTTTGTAAAGCAGAGTGACTCATACTCTCTTCATTAATTCAAAAATGTAAAAGGAAAAGGTTACACAAGCACATTTAGTCATGCAGAAACTCATTTAAAATAGTTCACAATGTCAGATTTTTACTCTTAGATTTTTTTTCACGCATTTTTACTTTGTGTTCATATGATTTTTGTTTTTTGTGTTTTGTGATTTTCTTTTTTGTCTTTGCCCTTTGGAGACAAATAAAGTAGTTTATTAAAGAAAATAATAACACATGTAAAGATGAAATAAGTATACACAACATCATCTTAAAAGTATACACAGGGTATAAAAGTTGTAGAAAGAGGCAAGAATTAATTAGAAAGAAATAATTTCCCTCAGAAGGCACTTACTTAAAGTAATTGTAATGGTGAGATCCGAGGTCTAAATAGATCTCATGTAAATAACAGTTATATATAGTTACAAAAAAGGTTTTAAACTACTCACAGTATAGTACTCCCAGTCAGGAGATAGTCCATACTGAAGAAATAAAATGTTCAAAACTTTAACAAATATATTGTTTCATATGAAAAAAAAAAAAAACACCAACCAGGCAAACATCAGTATAGTGTAGTTATTAGTAAACATTACTCAAACATGAGCAAATAATATATTTGTTTGGCGACTATTTTCAGCTGCAGATTAATACAAATTTATTTATTTTTTGGTAATTATTTACAGCAGCAGAATGCTGTATTATTGGTGGATTACTGGTGTATGTTTTTACTAGTTTTTGAACATTAAAGCTCTATGGTACAAAGGAATGAGATATATCAGGCTCTAAATGCACAGAGAATAATTGTTCGTAAAATCAACTCATCGTTGGTTTTGGTCTTTTAATGGGATCGGCTGACAATAAGAAAAATATAGAACACCTCCAGACTTATCCTTCAAATAATACTGTAAAAATAATCCAAAAAGATGCAGCGGCAATCAAAAAATCTGCTAAGTTAAATGATGCATGCTATATGCAACTAGTTACTTTGCACTCTCTATTTTCACTACACAGTGAAACTACCCAGTAAGTGTTAATCTTGCACACGACAGTGTGACAGCGCGCAGACATGTTTCACTTCTGCTTTTTCACTCTGTAGTTTATGCTCTATTGTCCGAGCCAACAGTCATATCTGAAAAACAGTCAAAGCAATGTGGCGGTGCTCGATCAACTGGGAACAGTTCGACTTTTGAATCATCAATGTTGAATGTGGTGTTATGGCTGACAGGTGAAATGACTAAACTGACTGACCAGCTGGGTCGCACGTCAGACACAACCTGCCTCTACAGCCTTACAGCCTTAGTTTAGTTTAGTGATAACTAAATTACCTACTCTTTTTATTTTGAGCTGTGTTTTGTGTATGAATAAAAATAAATAAACTACAACTGCCTTAAAACTACAACTGATTGATTGAAAATGTAAACTCAGGCAGTTTATGATTTTGTTTTTGGATAAATGCCTAACAAATTAAACAAAAACAAATAACGACACAAAATGAATTAGTGAAAAAAATGGCCACTATTTTAATTAAACAAAGCATTTTAATTGTGATTGTTTAATTGTCATAACAAATGAAGAATGTGTTTCATAAATACAATAAAAGTTTTACGTTTTGATGATCTAATAATAGATCACCATTTTATCGAACTGGGGAATGTCTAAATATATATGTATGTGCTCTGTGACACTTCAGCAGAGCAGACGCTTTGTGTCATGGGGATTTGAACCCCTCTATTCTCTCTACAACTCTCTACACTTGTCAGATATATACGTGATAGAGTGAATTTTAAACTTAGCTGTGATCTAACTACTGTGGCTGCATGAGAACACAAAAACAGGAGTGAAAAAAACCCACAATTATTAACAAGCTCCCTGGTTTCCACGGAAACTAGCATCCTAGCATCCCTGTCATCGTCACTGTAAGTCTCTTACTTTAAGTCTCTTTCTGTATGGGTGAGGTGATGACGTAAAGCGGGGCTTAGGTGTGACAGAGTCTGCACCTCCACTGTCAGGTTTTGTAACTGTGCTGCAGCTAAATTTAGAACTGGGATTAGGAAAATCTTTATTTGAACAAAATTTCTGCAAATACTTTAATTTTTCATTGGGCCAGATTATTATGGTGCTTCTGATGCCTGGAAAGGTGGAACTGTTAAACCATGAGCTGGGACAGGTTGAAGAAAGAAGAGATTTTTATGTGTCTTCTAAATCAGGTGCAATATAGTATAAACAGACATATCATATACAGATACAGCAGTGGTACAAACAGTTTTTTTTGGCTCTCACTATGATGTGGAATTTAAGGGAAAATTAGGGGGTTTATGAAGCTGAAATACTACTAACGGTCCTCCAGTAACTTTTTTTAGGCAGCAGTGAAAGCAGAGAGTGGGCGCTGATGGAAACAACAAAGGAAGTAAAGTGAGCATTGAGAATTAAGTGAGCTCAACATAAAATAAAGTGGGTTAAAGGAAGAGTGGTATCAGCTCTGAGCAGGAATCTAATCGAAAACTTCCCCCCTTGATGAACAAAATGCGCAATTATTATAGTAAGAGGCTGTCATCAATGCTGAACTGCGTTCACAGGAACATCCTACTGGCTGCCACAAACATGACGACATGCAGAGAAGGAAGGATAATATGTTGCTATGCCTGCATAGCAACAGCAGTTAAATGACGAACTTTCACACTGATGGTTGACCCTGGTATTTCACACATCACTGGTGCAGTAGAAAGGGGGAGAAGACCGCAAAAAAGGTCTGAAATCATTTTTCCTTCCCTTGATTTTCCTTCGACTTTCATGTAGAAGTGATACATGAGAGACATAATTATAGGCCGGGAGTGAGCGAAGAAGTGGCAGAATAATAAGATATAAGAGACAGAATAAGTATGAAGGATATATGAAGGTGGATACCCACAGCCCTAAGTAAACATGTAAGCATAAATTTGTTCACAGACAATGAACAAACAAGTGTCAGTTCAAAATAATTTGTATCTGTTAAAAAAACCCCATCACACCTGCATTTTTGTAACAGTGGATAATCCCCCCAAAATTGTCTAACCTCAGCAAGGGGGGATATTTATAGAGACATCTACCAGTTTAACATTTCTCTGATAATGTGTTATGTGTCTGCAATGCCAGTAAAACTATTCTGAATGGCCTTGTTCAAATGTCAATTACAGTGTGAGGTCAGACAGACAGGATGAGATGAAAACAGATGAGGTAACAAAGCTCTTGTCAGGTAAAACACACCTCATTCCTGTCTTGAGGTCTACAGTGAGGTAAAGGACAAAAGTCTTTTCTTTCAGAAGAATGTGGTAACTAGTGACTTCAAATAGCTAAAAGTGGCAAATCAAAGACAACTGGGCTTAGATTTCTTGGAGGACTTCTCTTATCCAAAAAGTGGCAAAAGTTTTTGGATGAGGAGAGCTAAGTCCAGTTATCTTGGAGTTTTCTAGATTTCCAGTGGCCTAAAAAGCAAAAATGCACAAAATAAATGTCTAAAATGCAACACCTGCGTTCAGGTTATCCGTCCTGCCTTTAAGAAAACACAAATCGGGCTTTTGAATGTGTCGTCTAAATTAAGATTCCTAATTGCAGAGACCCAGTACTAAGATCTGATCTCCATACTTCAGCTTTACTTTAATTCTCCGAATTTCTATCAGCAGATACCAGACAATACTGATCCACACTGTGTTGGGCTCAGTGACACAGGAGATCTATGAGGACCTAGTTATGCCAAAAAATGACATCACTGATGAGGTAACCCCCTCTCTGTGATGTGCTGACGAATGATATGGAGAGTGAGGTAGGGTGTGTGTGTGTGTGTGTCTGAATGGAAGCATAGTCAGAATTCAGGTGAGCTGGTGTGAGAATGGTTATGCACAGCAGCCAGGTGTTGGCAGTGTGTGTGTGTGTGTGTGTGTGTGTGTGGGGTTAGAAGCAGGTGGCTCAGTCTGTCATTAAGGGCTGAGTCACTTTGCTAGCGTCAGCCATGGACACACACACACACACACACACACACACACACACACACACACACACACACACACACACACACACACACACAGTCTAGACCAGACAAGGAGAGTGTGTTTGTAGGAAAAGGGGGATTTCCAGACGGAGCAGGCAGGAGAGACTGCCTCAGGTCAGACTCTAATATCTAATCAAAGCAGAGAAAAGACTTTTGTTCATCTCCTGTTTCTGTTTTTCTTCACTCTATTATGTCGCTCTCAAACTCTGTCTCTACTCCCTTTTTTCCCTCCTTCTGAATAAAAGTACTTGCCTTCGTCATCGTCATCACTGTCAAAAATCCTTCGATTATCTCATTCAGTCTCAGAAACTTTTTTAGCGCAGCACCTTATCATATCATGGTTGTCAGCTGTATTAAACAATGAGTTATCTTGCACTACAGAGTTACTATTTACTGCCGACCTCTGCACTCTTCTGATTTATCTGCTTATTCGTTTTTGTGTTCTGTTGTATTCTACATCTAGCATCATCTGTTTGTTATCTGTTCTGTTTCCTGAGAAGCAACCTTTGATTCAAAAGCATTTTGAAATTTGTGTGTTGCGGAGTATGATTGTATGTAAATCAGTAAACGCTGGTCCTTAAAGCTGGTCCCTAATGTTCATAACACACAATAACATGAAAATGTTGGGTGGTAAAACAGCTAAGAAAAACAGTTAGGGTTAGCCCTTTCATACAAGGGAAAGCCAGCATAACGTGCTAGACCGATTCATATGGGACTCTGGCTCTTACTGTGTCAGAAACTAAAGTCTGCAGTGTCAGACATTTGATACACTTCACTAATAAACCACAGAATTACATCGAATAATCACCAAATAAAAGTTACTTCTTAGTTTCGTTTCTCTGTTAGTCCATACAGATGCTCCTTTAACTACTTGCTTACCCGCATGTGTGTGCTTTCTATTTCTCTCAATTTCTCTCTCCTTTCTTTCTTTTTCCCCTTCTCTCTTGCTCTCTCTCTCTCATTACATTTAGACGTTGGTATCACTGAATTCATTTCTATCCCTGAAAGAAATTGCAAGTTGGGGTTTATCCTCATAGGAGCATGAATGTGCTTCGTAAATTTCATGGCAAAGCTCATAGTGTTAAAAAAAAAAAAAAAAGGATGGATGTACAATTGGAGAGAGTTTTCCAAGATCGTGTCCATTCATCCCATTCAAAGTCCTCCTCCTTGCTTCTTCTATGTGCAGCCCACAGCATATGCCCACTAGCGTCTCTTTTTCTGAACCCACTGGTCCGTACCAAAGACTGTACATTGCGACGATGTCACACAACAAACAAACAATGTATTTTTAGGTTTTGGGAAAGTTTAAAATTAACAACACAAAGTGAATGACTGATCTTGTCTGCCCTTTGATGTGTCTTGCCAATAGTTCTACAGGTATATCAGCAAATGGTAAATGAACTGCGCTCACATAGGACTTTAGTAACGACCAATTTGCTTCTCATTTATTTATTAACATATTCACATATCAGAGGCTGTGGAGCCACCGTACAAAGCAATGGCTCGACCATCTGGGACAAATTAAGGCTCACTATCTTTGTAAAGAAGACATGGGAAACACCACCAACCCGACTATTAACCTGCTCTACCTTCTGTCCTACAGCTGCTCATGAGAGAAAGATGGTTGGACACTAAAGAAAAGGTCAAACATTTTCATATATAGTTAGTCATCTGTGGACCATGAATGCATTCAGAAAATTACACAACAATCTGCCTTTTACATTTTGACATTTTGATTTGACAGCCAATGATTTTGGCATGTGATTCCAGTCAAAACACAATGAAGTCACTAGATTCATGGTGAATCATCCTCTGGGAATCATGAATACATTCAATTAATTCAACAGTAAGTGGCCAGTAGTATCTCCATACACAGATATCTGTGTGTATGGAGATATCTTGCACTGGGGCAAAGTGTGAGACAGACAGACGGTCCAGACAACACTGCCACCCTTTTAGCCTTGCCTCCAGCAGGGCAAAAATCCTAGAGTGTTTAAATGTCAGGGTGTGTTTGTTTGTGACTTCTAAACAGAGTACTGTGTGTGTTTGTATGTACAGTGCTTGCTAAGGAGAACCTTGTGTGTGCTGCAGCGATGGCTTGTGCGATTGTCACCCTAATTGTTTCCATCTTTATGTGTGTGTGTGTGTGTGTGTGTGTGTGTGTGTGTGTGCGGCTGGCGGCCCCTTCAGAGGATCAGGCCACTGTGTGCGTGCCTCAGTGTGTGTGTGTGTGTGTGTCCACGTGTGAGTGAAGGGGAGGAGAGATCAACAAATACTGCGTGTGTGTGTGTTGGGGGGGGGCTAAGAAATAGAGAGAGAGAGAAAAAAAACAGGAATATGAATATATTGCGTTTGTTATATTACATCCCTACTGTGTGTCTGGTAAAATGAGACAACGCGTGTGTGTGTGTGTATGTATGTGTGTGTGTGAGTAAGTGTGTGCTGCATTTGTGTAGATGTGATGAATGATGTGTCGACAGCACAAACAGATCACAGCGTGTATGTAGAGGAATTTCAGCAACAACACAGCAGCTGTCTAGGGTATGTCTGTGTTTAGTTGTGTATGTATTTGTGCAACTTTGTGTGTGTGTAGTCCTCTGTGTCTCCATGTCTGTACCCACAGTAGAGGCATGTACTGTGTACATAACCCTTTGTTGTGTGTGTGTGTATGCAGGTGTGTGTGTGTGTTTGTGTGTGTGTTCTTACCTGTTTTCTGGCTCATATCTGTGGGCAAATGTGGAGGACTTGGGCTGAAGTGGTCGTTGCTGTAGGGCAGGAGGGACGTCAGGGGGTGCATCCCATGAGACTGCTGCACCACTGACACTTTGTTGGACTGTTAACAAGACAGAACAACACAAACTTAAGTTAAATAATAACTTTGTACAATTTCCTACATTTTTCACACTGACTGAATTGTGGGGATATGGGTTGCAGGTTCAACCATATCACAGGAAACACTTAACTTTATGTAAACACATGTAGTGAGTTTCACTGCACCTTCCTTTTTTTTTTTTTTTTAACACCCACTCATTACAGTCTTGTATTTCTGTGTACACCTGCAAGTGCAGCAAGATCAAAATGGTGGGTCAAATCTGCAAACTGTTAAAACCTCTTCAAGTTTACACGAGCTTGTTTGGGCAATAATTTTAATGCTCACCTTCAGAGGGACCCAATTCCCATATCTAAGCTATTGAAGTGTGAACATTAGAAGTTACAGAGATACTGGGTAAAATTATGAAAATAAGACCCAGGTTGAGATATTGAAGGATGCAGGACTGACTACAATACCTGAATGAAATAAACTTGAGTATTTTTAGAGTTTTGGCTGATTCATTTGTAAAAAGACTATTCAGAATGCAAGATTTATCTGAATAATTTGTACTGCCATTTTTTGTCAGAATCATGCAGGATCACAAATTCAGCAAAGAAAAACATCAGAAGGATATTTGGCACTGTATTTCAAGATTTCAAGATCAGGTTCAATCAGACCGCTGAACACGATCAAAGAACATGACAATAATGTAAGTTCTTCTTTCTTTGATTTGCTTAAAGAAGATGTTAGAAGATGCATAAAACCAGACACAAACATTTCAATTCTCTATCTTTTCTTCCCTTAATTGAATCACTGCAGATTCAAAATTACACAAATGCACATGAAGATGCCCATGTCTCTGAATATTTTCTGCATTTGTCCAAACTCGTGGAGACATTTGCATTTGCTCACTGATATAAAAATCCCAGAGGACACATATACACACACACACACACACACACACACACACACACACACACACACACACACACACACACACACACACAGAAAAAGAGAGAAAGCTGGACATTTTAAACATGGTTTGGAGCAAACAGATGGGCTGTACTTTGCTCCCATTGGTTTCTCAGTGGAGAAGTGGAGCAGGAGGAGCAGGAGGAGGAGGAGGACTATTTGATCGATAAGCCTTTGATGATCAAGTGAGGCTGCGTGCGGGCTTGTTTGCTTTCATGTTTCTGTTTACAAATGGCTTTCAATAACTTACGTGAAATCTAGTTATTGCTAATGCTCACAGCATGCTGGCTGACATACGATATGTCACAGCGGTTTGCAATGTTGGAGGCAGCTAACCAGGCAGCCTTGGACAGAGTTACGCTGCATATGTTTGGAACAGGCCGTGTGTGTGTGTGTGTGTGTGGTGCGTGTGTGTGTGAGTGAGTGGACTGGGCACTGTAATCGTTTCTGTGGGAGGCAAGTATAAATATGCGTCTTTCTGTGCGAGTGTGAATGTGTGTTTGTGAGTGGGCGGATGTGTATGGATGGATATATTTGTGCGTGTGAGTGTGTGCGCACATCCGTGTGTCTGCATGCAGGATTAAGTCTTCCAAAGCTTGAGACGCTGATTTTCATGTATATGAATATTTCTGATAAAAGTGTTATTCAAATATAAGTTATTTTATTTCGTACACTTAGATGGACAATCCCGTGTGTGTGTGTTTCTGTGCGTGTGTTGGTCTAGTTGCATGAGTCTGTGTGTGTGTGTGAAGTGTGTAACATCAGCACTACAGAGGGGCAGATCTGGTACTACTTGCTGGGCCTCCTGCTGAGTTACAAAGTGAATACCTTATCACTTAAAGGCAGAGCTTACACTCCACTCCACATTGACACACACACAGACACACACTTTCATCAGCTCCTTTCCTATCCATCAACATCTTAAACTCTCTCTCACTGGCCAAACTCTCTCTCACACACACACACACACACTCAGACGGACTCTCATGTGCTTATGCTACACAGCTAGCTGTGGAGCTAAGATCAAACTGCTAAAACCGCTTTTAATGTCGAGACACATGAAAACAAAACGCACTGCCTCCATACCGGAGAGCCGAAGGGTGGGCATAAGCGTAAGTGTGGTGGTGGTGGGGGTTAGGAGCAGGGTTTAGGAGGTGGTGAGGTTTAGATAGAATTGATCTCCATTCATAATAACCAGAGGAAGAAGAAGAGTCAGAGATGGAGGAGAAGCCTTGGTTTTAGGAATATACCAAAAGCTGTGACAAGTGGTCCATTATGTGTGTGAGGAACGAGCAACAAAATCATCCCAGTGTTGACAGATCATTGCTTTACCTCGTAAACAGGTACACCACTAACTCTTTCATCTTCACAAACCGCGTCTTAAAGCTGTACTGGCATTTGTTTATTTGGGATGAAAGTTAACAATGGGAAAGAGTTCCTTCTTTACCACTTGGCACTATGCAAAAATTGAGTTTAGGTGTTGGCCGTCAGAGGGGTATTTAAAGTCTGAAACTGGTGATTAAATTAACCAAGACGCCGTTCACAGCCTGAGAATTGCTCAATTGGAAGAACCATCATTCTAAAATTAAACATCCCAAATTTCCACTGACAGAACAATAGGTCAAGGAAATGAGTTTAGTAGTACACAACATGTTTAAGCGTTTGATATGTAATGAAACACTTTTGTATTAGATTACTACCTTTTATGAATACTTGGCTTAATGTAACTATAATTATGTAAGTTATGTTTCAAGTTCATTTTACCAATTGTCAGAATTTAATCTAAAAATGACATCTACTTCACATAAATTCTCACACACATATTTTAAAGACTGGGCTGATTGTCCTGTAATATGTTATCATGAAACCAGCAATGTAGAATCACCTACTAGGGAAAACTTCTGTTCTCAAATGAGCAACAAACCAAACTGCCACTTTTAACACTCGCTCCTTTAAAAGATTCCCTGACTCTTAGCGATGCAGTGCATCTCGCTCATGATTTTTATAGACATGATTTTGTCATCAGTTTCCTCCTACCATTATTCTCATTTCCACTTCTTTATGCTAGCATTTTCAACTTTCAGTTTTGCCTGTTTATCCTTCATACAACACAAATCAAAGATTTTTTAGAATATCTTATAGCTCTAGTCACATAGCTCTGTCAGGAAGGAGGATATGTGCGATTTTGCATTTTCAGTTGTAATGACATTTTGCTGGGAAAATACAACTGGGTAGTTGGCACCGGCAATGGCGGCATCAGAATGCACCGTCTTAGAGGTTACCATGTTAAAATCAGCAGGCAAAACCACAGTTACGGCAAAGAATGTTCATGACACAAATGTCATGACCATAAATTACTTTTGACATTCAAAAAAAGAACCGAAAATACTGGCTCAGTATTTGATAGAGACACAATGAACGGTCGCAACACTATACACTTTTAGAATACACACAAGTGAAATTGTACTGCAATCACACTCTAATAGCATTATTTTACACACACTGCATGCAGACACATACACACACCTATTCACTTTTCGACATGGATTACAGAAACACATACACACGCACACACATCTGTGCAGTGTTGCTAGGAACCCAAAAGTAGCTGTGGCTCTGTTTTACATTCTGAGGTTGATGTGTATTTTGTATAGCATAAAATCGTCCATTTATCATTTTCTCCTCTTCCTCGGAATTCGCCGGCCTTGAGTGGCTTTACTTCTTTTACACACACTCAGGAGGCTGACAGGAAGCACTCATTTAACCCATAATTATCAACCTCTGTATTTGAAAAAAAAATCCCCCTCCTCCTTACACCCCACCACACACACTAGAACTTCATAATTACATGGATCAGGCGGTGTGTGCATGTGGGACACACACACATGCAGAAGGTCCGTGCCTACAGCATCTTTGGATCGAAACACGCAGCTATGCCGTTTGAGAAACCGGAGGATACACATATGTTCAGGTGCCCTTTTGCGCGCACGTTGCTGCCACACACGCACAAAACATGCACACACACACACTCAGATGGGGAAAGGTATTCCTTACCCTTTAATTTGCGTTAGAGTTACCCCACCCTTAGGCTGACATAAATCGTCAGGAATAACTATAGTACAAAATCAATAGTAAATGCAAGGACAACTTGACCAACTCAGCCCCTTGATTTATTTATTTTTTTAATGGGAAAATAGCGCGAGGACATCGCAATAAAACTCTGGTTTGACTCAAAATTATTTGCTCTTTCAGTATTGTTAGAATGGTCTGAACAGGGTGCAGAGCGATTTTGAGCCAGGTCACGTCACCCCTACCTTTGTCGTTTTCAAAGTGACGATGGTAGTCCACCTCTCTGCAGTAATTGGCCAGGCCCTTTATGAGGCAGAAAATGGACTGAGAGAAAATTCTGGTCTCTCTCTCTTCAGTCCCTCATAATCCTGCTTTACCATGACGCCTTCCATGGTTGAGTTGCACAAAATCTGGATCAACCAAGGATGTGCTAGACACGAATGAAGCGCTTCGCTCACAGCACATGCTGCGATAAACGGTACCCATAGAACATATACTGGACACAATGAGAATACGAAAGCAGCATTACGTATGCATTGATAATGTAAAAATAAGACAGAGGCATACTTGGTTCAGCAACACATCTTGATGTAGCTGCTGGTGTTTAAATGCATAACAACAATGGTTGTTTTGAAGGTGATTTTGGTGGTGTTGTGTTGGACTGGAATAATGTTTCTAAATTCTCTCTAAAATGTTTTGTTGATTGTACTGGCCTGATATAAAGTGATCCGTCACAGAAGTCAATACTAGCATAACGACATCTTGTTAGGTAACTAACGATGGCGATAATCGATTAACGATATCTGCCCTGTTGTTGGCACATTTCATGAAGCCCATCCTGGCCCACGGTTTCGCTATTCCTCACGTTAACAGTTGGTGGCAATAATGCAAAACAATATCGCCAAACAAAGACAATGAGCAAGGAGATATAAGCGATACACCAGTTTGTAAGATTAATAAGGAAAATGCATTCATCATGTCTGTCAGACCTGAGGGACACAATCACGTTGAAACACTGAATGTAAATGTAACTCTCTTTGTTCCAAGAAAACTACACAAGGCATCTTTAACTTAAGTTGCATGTCTTCAAAAAAAAAAAAAAAATAAATCATTGCGTGTTGGTAGTTTAGTAGTCACGCAGTCAACACTCTATATCACCAAACATACATTAATCATCTAAGCAGCCATACCTGCAGAAGAAGCCCACTGTCAAATGCCAACACTACATCAGCCCTGAATAATAAATCTCATAATATCTGTAGTTACATCAAGATATAATTACTTCAAAGATGTGATTGCTAAAGAAATTCCAATTAGATATCAACACCTTTTTAGTCGTCAGGAAATCGTAAATATAGCCTCAGTCTCTGTAGTCAAACTTTTCACTTGAAAGGCTGATTTATCAGCATATTGTTGCTACTTTTTATCTCCACTCTAACGAACAGAAATCTGCACTAGACCAAAGTTAATGGGATCCCAGACATCACTTGTTTGTAATGCCCTCCACGGCCCCAACACACACACTCGTATGTATGCATTTCACACACTTACATGCATGCAAAAAAGCAGTGCGTGCTTATGGCCTTTTACACACACACCTTCACTTAGAAGACCTTATGCGATAAAACACACTCTAATGTATTCTTTAGTTTTTTAGATGACACACCTAAGTAGATCCGTCTCTTTTCATATTTGAGCGGAAATTAATTAAAACTCTCTTTATCGCCCCACCCCTCCCCTCCCGAGTGCTTTTGAGTCTAATGTCTTTAATCTCACATTTCGGAGATGGCACATTAAAAACACTCATTCCTCTCTTTTTCTTTCAGTAAGTCCTTGCCCTGGTGTGAAAAATTAATAATATAAACAGTGGCTGGGAATTAATAGAATTTGCATTCCTACCTTGGCTCTCTGCAATCCTTTAAGTGGCTGCAAAATCAGCTGCTTTGCTGTGAGCTTTCACAAAGAGATCTGGCGTGTGGCGTCATGTTTAGTCATCAAGTGAATTAAGACTACTTAATCAACTGTCCTTCAAAGACAAATGAAAACAATTTATAAATCATGTTTTTAGTTTGTGAAATCAAACCAGATCTGTGAATTAACTAACAGCCAAATGTACCATTTACTGAAATAGAAACCAGTGGCGACTTTCAGGAAATAATTGCTTGGCCATGGTGCACTTCGGAAAAACTGGAAATTTATAAGTCTATAAGTCAATCTAAAATTTTTAACAGTTTGAAGAAGAAATTATCTCTTGTTTGGGTTGTTCAAATTTAGGATTATTCACTTTCTTCATATTATGCTCTCAGTGCCATTTCTACTTTTCTGCAACTGTTGGGCACTTTAATTCAGTAATCATGAAAGCTAAACTTCGTCATATCAATCATTAATAAAGTCACCCAGGTGAAATGTGACGAGTCAGAATGCTCAAGGAAAAATCTAAATATATACTTCTATTACGTATTTGTGTGGATTTTCACTCCTAAATCCTCAGTGAATTACCACTCGTTTTCTATTAAGCAGCTTCCATGAAGAAAAATAACTAAATAAATATAAAGCGAAATTCTTTATCTGCTGTTTCTAATATTTTATTTCAGTCCTCCTTTTCCAAGAACCTCAATGGCATAATCAGGTCACATGTTCTGTGTGAAAGAACAAATTGGAGCGCATATCTTTGCAGTAATCAAGAAGCTGTAGCAGTGTCCAAAACCTGACAACTATTAAGTCTGGGTCTTCGACAAGCATGGAAGCGTGGATTTCAGGAACTATTCAGTACTGAAAATCTATTTCATCAATCCTTATTTCACTTAATATGGGTGTTTTTTTCTTTGTCAAGTAGAGCATATCAATATTAAGGTGGCTAGAGATGGAAATGTTTTGCACACCTCTTCTGTATTCTTTAAAAGACACAAATACATTGCTTCTAAATACAATCACGCTTCCTCTGGAGGTCAGGGTACAGTCCAGCCTCTGGTGCTGAATAACCATACACACTCCTTACCTCCAGACATATGCATAGAGTGTTGGGTTTGTGGGTGAATGGGGAGGAAAAAACCTCTGAGTATAAAAGCGGTAAAATTCCCCACACCATGCGGAAGCTTTGCAAAAGAGAGGTGAGAGAAACAAAGATAAAGAAACACAGAGAAAACATGTGAGTAAGAGGGAGTGTGAGGTGGCAGCAGCTCACCAAAAAGACCACCGAAATCTTAGAGCATCTGAACCCAAGGAAACTCCTGGCAGATGCGAACTGATATTACATTTGATTAATTGCTTGAGATTTGTACAATCTGACTTTATTGACTCTAAGCAACAATGCATAGAAAAGCTGGCTATTGAAATACCTGAACTACGTGACACTAGTACACCAATTTGGAAACTGTCTGTATGACTAAGAAAACATAAATAAGATTCTGAAAAGAAAAGGTTCCTGCCTTTGCTAGTAAATCACAGTTTCTGTGGATGAAAATTCTGATTATTTGCCGAAAACTTCCTTAGTTTTTGTCCTGGAAAACCACAATATACGCACATGAGAATATCTACACATGGGGAAGATAGTAATTTGTTTGACCTGGATTGTCACTCCTTTATCCCTTGACAAGAAAAAATACCTTCTATTTTGCCTTTGTCTGAACAACATTATATATTAAAAATGAACCACAATTCATAAATCGATTTTACTTTCAATTATTGTCAATCTTTCAGCACATTCACATTAAAATCCAATCAGTTTCACTTTTCTTAACTCTTCAAACAGACTCCTCTGTTTCTTGCTCATTGTGCTCCAATTTCGCTTCTAATATAAGTCGAGACTCCCAATAATTTCTGCTGTCATAGTTGTCTAAAACCTCAGCAAGTTATACGAATGACACTATATTTCTAAACATTATGTTCATAAACAGCTAACATTGCATTAAGTAAATGCTTTATGAAAAGCATGTTATTTTTAACAAATATATTCCTCTGCATGTTCATATGGAAAGTTTTATGGATTTGTGCTCCGGGCAGCTCAGAGCATTTGGTTAGTTCATGAAAAGATTGTGGTCTTGGTAAAATATAGACAAATCAATGCTGACTTGGCGTGTTTGCCATTTCTGCTCTTCAAACAAAAACATTATCTTTCCTAACCGGCTGTTTCAGAAGCCGAACAAAACATCATGTAAGCAGGTCTCTTGTGTCAACATCCTGTGCTTTGTACATCTACTTGCGTTCGATCGTCCACAGCTGCTGTGCCTCCGTTGCCCCCAGTACCAGGTTGACCACTCGGCCGTCAAGCCCCCACAGCCGTCCCACCGCAGTAGTCGGTCTTTATTGGTGATAGGTCTCCCCAATCTGAAGTCATTGCCTTCTCCAAGTCAGGAGCCCAAAATGAGAGCCTCTTAGTTGGGTTTGACAACATCAAAGCCCAGGCAACCATAACAAGCATAGCTATGTTTTAAAAGGGCCCAAACACCCCACCCCAACAAGCCGCCCACTCCCCAATTACAAGCACACACAGACACAACTTCATATGCCATGAATTCATGTATGCGAGGGACAGCAGTGGTGTGCATGCAAATACACACAAGAAACTGGCTCATCGTCCACTGTACACCACTGGAACATCTGGGCGTGGCCATGATGAATCAGTAACCACTACTTGTAACCAACAGAGAGAAACACTTTGACATGTCTGCTTGTTACTATGCACATATCATATAGAAATGTAATACTCAAGAGAACTTCTCTTTTGGTCAAAAATGCACTAGAACCTTTAACCTTTTTGTATTCATTCACTTTTCACTGTAATTGCACACCATGTCCTTGCTGATATACGATTAATGAGAGACTGTCTTTGTGTAAAAAGTGGCCTGAGTCATCTGTGCCAGCAGCCTATTACAACCCATGGTAACATTTGTTGTTAGGTGACCTCTAACTGCTGTAATAATTCTGAAGGGCAAGAGGAAGAAGCTAAGGTAGCATAAACGACAAAAGACTGTGGAAGACTTTGCAAATTGGATGGAGTTGACAAAACACGACATTATTAGCAAAGGGAGTATTGAGATTGACAGTCATCATTGTTTGCTTAAACACAACACGTTCCACAACCTACTACTACTATGGTTTACTATTGTAACCATGACAACAAATATTTATCAAATCATGATCTTTTCTAAACCAACCAAGTAGTTTTGTATTCGGCCGAACCAGGCTGATGATTGATTCCATAAACAACACATGGTTTATTATTATAATAACCATGACAAAGGTCCCATACACTTGCTGCTGTAGAGGTGATATTTCCAGAAGAAATGTTCTATGGATCGTGTGAGAGGGTAGGACTAATTTAATATAGTCTGTTCGTTAGAGGACTTGTTGGTTCATGTAATTTTCTTCAAGGCAGTTTCCATCTCTCCTGCAGGTTGTTTTTAAATGCATATATATATATATATATATTATGTATGTATATGAGGTTTTTGTCTTTAACATTTCGTTACCAACACTACGGTGAGTTGCAGCAGCGGCAACCAGATGTAGAGATAATAATAGTAGCAGTAGTTTATGGCGTAGAAGCAGTAGTGTGACCAGGCTGCTTGAGAGAAAGAAAGAGACAGGAAAGTGCAGTTCACTTTTCACACTTAATCTGACATGCACAGCTCCAGGCTCGATGTGGTGAAAACCTCAGGCTGCTAAAAGGAGACGACACTCTACTCCTGCCTGGCTCCAGGGCCATGGATATGACTGGGTGCAAAATCAAATCAACCAGTGCAGTGGCATTTAGAAATGAGTTATCACTTTCTTAATGTGGGTGGAGGAGACAGACAAGCAGGCAACTTTCTCCTCTGAAGCTGCGGTGATGGTTTTAGCCCTGCAGAAATGACCTCTAATGATTGGTCCTAAAGAGGCTAATTAATAATTGTACTTGTTTATTTCTATCAGGCGCTCCACAATTAACAACTTGTTTGTATTTGGGCAATCATCTACAACAAAATATTATTTATGAAGTCAAGAGGAAATAGAGAAACCACCAGACGACATAAATCCTCTTTGGACACACTTCCTCAGGGTTTGGTTTATTCAAACAATAGATACTTCAGGCCTCATATTTGTCTATCTTGTAGGGCCAATTAGCAGAGGCCAAAAAAATCTAGTGGTTTGTCTTGTACATTGTCGAAAAAGGCACCGAGGGCTCGCCGTGGCAGAAGAAGGCGTCTGTGTTTTGCATTTATTCTCACAGGGGCTTGTTTTCGATGTGAAATGTCAAACTTCACAACTGTGTTTATCTGACCTGATTTATCTGGTGAAAAGCTGTGGTCTGGAGATGAAAGTTTTACCCAATCATCATGAAGAAAAAAAATAAAGTGACCTTTTGTAGATCTCCTCCTACCTACTGTACTGTATAAGGAGGAAACACCAAGGAGCCTCAAACTTTGGTTTTTTCTCTCTCTCTTCTCAAAGATCTAATGTGATTGCAATCCCATCCATAAGTTATGTGAATTTACATCCCCCTGCTGAGATGACTGAGTGCGTCTGTCGCTCACTCATTATGAAACCTTTTCCTCTACGGCTGCAGAGGACGGCTTTCACTCACCAGCTAGCCTAAATACCAGACCAGCCTTCCAAATGGAAATGCCGCCACGTTAAAAAAACCCCTGCAGTGATGAGTTTCCTGTGAGCCAGTATCTATTTATTACAAAAATATGGCTACCAAATACCACAATAAGACAAGTCATAGTTAATGCCAATTTTTTTTTTTTTTTTCTGTTCCTGTTTAGATTAAGATATATGAATATGGTAAACAACAGATGAAATTTTCTTCCCATTAGGTTTTTGAAAGTTTATTTAGGGATGGCGTGATGACAGTTAATCATCTGATCTCTGACAGGTTTTAAAATAAATAAACCCCACAGTCGCCTTATTTATCTAAACCATATTATTTGGAAGAAAAAAGCAAATGTTTGCTTGTTCCAGCTTTTGTAGTGCATATGGTCACTTATGTCCGAATATCTTTTGGACTGTTGGTCCAGTTCAAAACAACTAGACACTTGAAGATGCTTAGAACACATCATTGTGTGGACTTTTTCCTGAAGTTTAATAATTGATCTATTAATAAAAAAAACGGTGGACAGTTAAAGCTGGAAAAACATTGTGCTTTCTCTTTGTTACATTCCAAAATTCAGTGTACTATGAAGGCAACAACACATCAAAAGGGCGAAATCACGCCCCAAATACATCTCAGACATTTTATATCTTTATTTTCATGTCTCGTGTATAACTAAGAAATGTTTGTATATCTTTATCAACATAAAGCTTAAGAGCTGAATTCACAATTTGCTATCAGACACTCACTTCGGTGCATTTTATTTTTAAAGAATACATATACGTTTTCTTCTTACATACTTTACCACCAATATGTGTAACTCTACCAATTGCGAGACTCCGATGTATCTTGTGTGTGTATTTGTGACTATCAGGCGTTGACGGTGGTTGTACATAGCTGATTCTACACGTAGGCCAACTGTTGTTGAGTCAAGTTTTTGGGGAAGCAGACAGCTCAATCAGCTTGCTTTCTGCCCACCTCTGGGCCGCAGGTTCCTCCTGTGCAGTGCTTTCTGTCTGATCTGCTGCTTTGATGTTTGTATCAAAATAATCTCATCCTGGGTGTTTGTGTGTTACAGGAGCATTGAAAGGCCATGCAAAGAAATACCGGGGAGGCAGAGTGCGTTGAATGGCCGTAACGTCCCAATTCAAATAAGATATTTTTTGGATATGCCTTTTTAAATTTACACACACAGAGATAAGGTCTATGGTGCTATAAGAAATAAAGGCCATAGCTTTTGAAAGAGTGGGATGTTTTTTCCACAAATGTGCATTTAAGTTCTAGATTAAGCCACTTTTAAAGAACAAACTTGTAAAAAAAACAAAAACTAAATAAACCAACTAAAACACTGACGCTTCAAACTATAATTGGAACTGTTCTCCTCACATTTTTCTTTCTTTCTTCACTTCTTAGAAACACAGAATAGAATTTTTGGTTGATCATACAATGGCAAAAAAACCTTGAAAGATCCTTTTATAAAGTGGGTCATAAAATTTTTCGACTTTATGCCGTTTTCAAAGGGTGCTTAAGTGCACCGCTGATGTGTAAACTTTATGCAGCACGTTGAACTCTCCCTCATAGCCATCATACAACTGTCAAGAAACTACAACAAAACCACTGTCTATTCCTTACTCAACACTTACACCCATGGAGGCAACAGTTAACAGTTGTGACATCAAGGACTGTGAAAATGTCCTTATTCGTTGTCTACCTCACTTTATGTCGGTAATGACATAGCTGAGGCTGCTCTTTACTACTGAATTTGAATGAATAAATACTAGTGCTGTGACTAATAGTTATATTTCATTGTTAATGAATCTACCCATTCTTTTTCAATTCATTGATGTATCTATTATGTGAGAAGATAGTGGCGGCCATTAACATTCTACACAGCAGAGTGGTGATCTATTTAGATAACTTTTTTTACTTGGTCCGAGCAAAAGATATTCAGTTTACTGTTGTATATCACAAAGACCTTGCTACTTGAAGGGGCAGAACATAAGAGCATTCAAATGTGGGCGCCTGGGTTAAACTGATGGTTGACTTTAGTTACAATTTTATTATAGACAGACACTACGGAGACGAGATAGAGGAAGAAGAAGGAAAAAAAGCAAGAAACTCAGGCTCAATAAACACACAAACCAACAAGCGCACACACTGTCTGGAAGGCTGATCATCAGATGAGATCAGGCACAAACCAAGCCCGAAGGCCGCTGCCGTCAACTCATTCCTTTCATCGTCTCTCAGAGATCAAGCAGTCCGACTCCTGACGTTTTAAAGATTCGCCGTTCACCAAAGATTATGGCTGTTCGCAGCAAAACACGTCCCCGAGAACTGGTTGTTATCAGCACTGATGACCAGTATCCGCTCAAAGAATGACACAAAAACACGCTTCAATAGTTCCCTCAGAAGTCTTAATACGTACTGAGTACAGATTTCTTCATTAGAGCTGTAGGAAAAGCCAAAGTAACCCCGGCCCTTACAGGCTTCTAACTGGCTGAAGATCAAAAATTCACATAACAACTGCAGTGTTGTTCTGGTATTAATTCCAGTTTTAAAATTGGGTGACATTGCATTTTCATCTGTTTTCAACTTACTCTTTTGTGACTCCTTTAAAAAGAAAATAACTTGTTTTGGTTGTCAACAGTCAAACCCCAAAGATAATCAATTTACTACCTAGAAGACTATGAAATTAACAAATAGTTTGGCGTTTGAAACCAGAGCAGCTTCAGGCAGTGAAATGCAACGATTAAGAGTGATTATCAAAATCATTGCCTATTATTTTCTATTAATTGACTAATCATTTCAGCTCTGGGCTGCAGAACAAGAACTATTGAAGACCAGGAGAAGAGGAGATGGATGGATGAATGGATGTGAAATAAATGAGTGGAATGAGGAAAGGACGAGTGATGGACGAATGAATGGATGGAGGGAAAGTGGGAGAGGTGCTCTGTCCCTTCTCCCCTTTCATATTCATTTATTCTGTCTGATTAATTCCTTTTTACCCCAGCGGCTGGTGATTCTCTGGATGTAGTGTGCCCCACCTCCCAGAAGCCCTTTCTCTCTCTCTCTTTCTCCCGTCTTTCTACCGTACCCCTCTCTACCTCTCTCAGCCCACCTGCTGGGCTGGTCCCCTCTCTACATGCCATGCAGCGGTAGAAACAGAGCAGGCATGCTGTAACCATCAGCAGCCATAACACCACTACAACCATGAGCCACCAAAAGTCCCAGCTCTTGATCTAAGATGTATTTGCTCACTTATTTCATTTGTCGCGGACAGAACCTTACACAAACACGAAAAAAACAACATGGGTGCAGATTTCCAGGAATTAAAGGTCACTACACATAAATTAGAAAATATTTTCCTCCACTTCCACTTTAATCCGTGAGAGATAGTTTTGGTTTTGGGTGACCAAGGATTTGATCTGTATCAGCACTAAAAAGTAATCAATCAATTATTGTTTCAGGCTGTACTGGCTTTTGGACTGGTGGTCAAGCAAAAAGATGTTTTATGATGATACGTGAGCTCTAAATTTTTTTCACTGGCATTCATGCATTTTCAAGTTTCTGATGCTTCATAGATGAAAGTCTCAATAAATTAAACAATCGACAGTTTAATCAATGATAAAAATAATAATTAGTTGCAGCCTTTGTCTGCTACACTGAGTCATTTAATACATTAGCAGAATGTCAAAATGTATGAGTCTCTCAGAGGAGTTTTAAAATGAATTTTAGCAAACATCCAACCTCAAGCGATAAAAAATCAAACACAATCTAATCCTAAGTGACTGGGTCCGGAGGGCAAGAGGTTGAATGAAACTGACACACCATGATCATCTGTAACCACAGTGACCTGGCCGAGCAGATTACTGCTGATGTAAAACTGTGTCCATGAATGTTCCGCTGTGTTTATTCGACCAAAATAAACCGCACACAGTTAAACCCAAAATTTGAAATTTTACACTGTTGCTTCTAAAGGAGTGTGTATGGTTGTGTGTTTAAATGCGCTTTAAAAACAAAAACAATAAATTGAATATTGGGACTCCTTTCACTAAGTGGCGTTTTCCCAATGAGAACCTCAAATGGACTTCCAGGAAACTATATATGATTTAAGTCCAAACACCTGGAAAAACAGCTTTGGTTTCCTCTTGACTCTCATCTATAATTTATAAGTTATTGTTACACACAGAAGTGGTTTGGCTTGGTCTCAGAATATGATGCTTTTCTGTGTGATGGATGCTTGCAGTCAGTTACTGTTATGCATGCTGCATTGTCATGAGCAGAAGACAGAAGCCCTAGTGAAAAACCACTCCGTTTAAGGTCTTACAAAATTTGATTTAATTTCTTAAGGTTGTCCTCTAAATGATTTGTAAAGCACTGACAGATGGTAACTATGTACTGTTACTCTACTGATTCAATACAATTTGTAAAGAAGCAGGTCTTTATGAGAAGACCTGTTCAGATTTAGAGTTTCAGTGCATTTCACCCTCAAAGCACAGTGGCTTTGACTTGCGCTCATAAATTTGATCACATAATATCCTTCCTGTTCTGTCATCCCTGCTTTACCCTGGTGTGTTTTCAATCAAAACAAAGCAGAAATGCCATAAACATAATTTTAATCTCTGAGTTCAATGCTGGGATAATCTCTGTGAATTGAGTCCAAGTCATGATGGTGAAACATATTCCCTTTTTTCTCTCTTTCTCTGTCTCTCTGTGCGTTGCTGAGAGATGCACTTCATGTGTTCGGCAAACATCCTCGCTGTAGTTTGACTGGCTAGAATTATAGATAGACGACGCGAGTCACCCCGCTGCTTGTTTGTTTGTTCGTGACTGAGTAGGCAGAGGGAACGCAAGAGGAGAGACAGAGAGAGAGAGAGAGAGAGAGAGAGATGAATGGGATAGAAATTCAAAGACAGAGGGAGGATGAATAAAGAGGTAGAAGAAGAAGAAAGAAGAGAAGGGAGTGACTGCTGGAGACAAAAAGAGGCAGAAAGGAGATGCAGAGACAGATTAAGGAGGAATGGGAAGATGGGCAGAATAACACAGCAACAAAAAGGAGGAGGAAAAGCAAATCTTCCAAGAACACCTGTATTGGTTGAGTTGGTCTACCAAAGGCCACCAGGGCAGCATAGACACTGTTCATGGTACTAGGACTCAACTGGGAAATGTTTTGACATTGAACAGATCAAAACAAAAATCAAGATTCACGTTTTGTGTGCTATATTAATATAAAGTTTTTGAGGATGATCGATACAGCTCCACAGAAAAGATTAAGAAAAGATAAAAAACAGAATTAAGAAGTGGCTTTGAGGAGAAAAATAAAAAAAAATAGAAACAGCTGGCTGCGCTGCTGCAGTAAACCATCGTGGTGGCAGAAAACAATCGTAAAAGTCACACGTACCCGCAGCCATAATTGTTTGTTACCAGGCTGCCTTGTCATTGACCGCCCGTCCCTGTGCTGCAACTCGGCGGTTCTTCTGAATCAGGGAGACCTCCTCCGCATCCAGATACGGACTCAGGGCCCACAGTGTGGCTTTAGATAGAGCATACAAACTGACTGCCGCCACAGACCAGCTCAGTGCAGGCCCCGTCCTGTGGTCTCCTCGCTATGACTGAATATTTTTGAATGCCTTGTACATTCTCTAACTATACTCCCCCCCCCCCACCCCAACACTCTCATTTAGATGGGTTTTTTATAGGGGAGGGGGGCCTGGAGGGAGGAGAACATAGGTCTAATATGTACTGGTGGTTATGACAGAATCTTGGCGCAGCGTTTCCTTGATTTTCCTTTTGGACAGAAGGTTCTGGTGTGTTCTAGTAGAGTCGGGAGGAACCAAGGATAACTAATCAATCTCAGAGCTGAGGGTGGTGAGCAGATTGTAATTTTGTTTCCTGAGGGCAGGAATAAAGTTATTGGTACAGTCATTTTCTTTTCAGACTGTTAGCTCAACTCAAGAAGTAACCAAACTTGAGAAAAGCTAGTAAGAAGAACTTGTGGTTATATAAAAAAAATCATTATCATCTTAATTTCATATATCAAAAAGACTGAGGGCAGCACCCTAACATATATAATATACATATTACATATATTTTTTTGTTTTTAGCACCAGTCTGAGTAAACTCAAGAAACTGCTGTGTATGAAAATCCCAGGAGATAAGCAGTTTCAGAAATACTCATCCCATCTGGCACAATCATGACATGATCAAAGTCACTGAGATCACTTTTTTTTTTTCCCCCATCATGATGTTTGATGTGAACATTAACTGAAGCTCCTGACCTGTATCTGCATGATTTTACACACTGTACTTCAGCCACGTGATTGGTTAACTGCATAGTGTTCCTAAGTCCAAAATGTAAGAAAATAGGGAAAAAACCTGCTACAGTTTTTCCCTCAGCCCAAGCTGATCAGCTGACCATCAGTCCAGGATATTTAGTTTACCATATATGATTGAGAAAAGCATCAGATTTTCTGACTGGAGAAACTGGAACCAGATAATGTTTTGCCATTTTTGCATAAAAAGGGACTACTCGATAATGAGCTTTCATTGCAGCTGACATTACAAAAGAAACAAAATATGTTGTGTTAGTACATTTGGTACAAACACATTTTGTCCTGTCAAACAGGAAAAACACAGCTGCAACCATTAAAGTTAGGCGTGAATCTTAATCTTTTCCACAGTATATAACTGTGTTAAGCATTCACAGACCCACATGTCCTTGTGTGTCTCCTTATCATTGGCAGGGAGGTAATGTTGTTGACCAGTCTTGTGCTTGATGCCTTTTAATGGATCAAACACTGAATTTGAAAAGCAGATAAAATAGGCTAATGAAAGCTGGGAGGCCACCGGATGTGGAGGGAGTGTAAACCAAAAACTACAAAAGAAAGCTGTGGAGACTGAGATTTAGAAAGACAGAGGAGACGATAACACATGCACAGGTAAATATAGCAGTGAATGCATGTTTGAAAATGTGGATAAATAACTGCAATGTTGAAGCTGATAAATATTTAGACAAATGACCTCTTACTGATGGATAAATAAAAAGAGAAGAGTGCTGACTGATTACAAAAGGAACCTCCACACACGAACACACACCACCCCATTACAATGTCGTCAGTCCTCACCTTTTCATCCGTCTCCCTTCTACCCATCAATTAAATCCCTTTCCATTGGCCAGGTCTTGTACTATATTAGCACCCTGCCTTCCCTCTCTGTCTCTGAGCGAGTTTCTCTTTAATCTTCAGGAGATGTTCCCATTGATGGGCCTATCGATTTGATGTTGCGCCAGCTGCTTTTATCTCCAGGAACTCAAAGAGGTGTTGGAGAGAAGAGATGCACTCCCCGCCAATTTTAACCGTGCAGCTTCTGTTTCGTGCTTTAGGACAGTCTGTCTTAACCTAGGGGTGATCTGAGACCTCTGGATGGGTCAAGAGATGATTGACTGGCTTTGGAAATGTCACAATTAGTGTATCAGCCACTGTGACAATGCAAAAATTGACTTATGAGGACAACTAGTGTACCATTTGCCAAAGTTAATCTAGTATAAATTAAGGTCAGAAGTTGATATCATTTTGTTTGGTATGGGACAACAAGCTAAAAAGTCTGAAGAACACTTACACTTTCTGCAGCCCCGAAATAAAAAAAGAAAAAAAACATAGCAATTTGAAATGTAATTAAAAGCAATTTTCATGTATATTTTTCACCATCCTTTTTATATTTAATGTCTCAAAACCGCCGTCTAAATATGGTATTATATTTGAGAAATTCCCAAATGTTATGACCTGATACCAGTGTTACACAAGTGTAAAATCCCCCAAATCAAATCAAAGCAACATGATTGTCTGCACATTTTCATAGACTGAGCGCAACACAGATTTGCATTATTGCCTCTACAGACATGTTTCAGCACTATGATTACTGTCATGCTATTCCCAGGGAAAGTACTGTGCGATCCGTTGTGTTCATTAGAAAAAAAAACATATTTTAAAAGAGCAGGAATAAAGAAATTACATCTTATAGTATTTGTCTATTTGAGTCTAGTGTAAACAGAGAGAAGACTGTGAGGAGAAAGAGAAAAGACTTTGCTCTCAGTTTGGGGCAATAAACTGTGTTGAGGATTTCGACATGGCACAATTCCACGGGAGTCATCTGTGTACTTTGGGAGAGCGAAGCGAGGGCGCTACCATCCAGCTGACCACATGTGGAGCTTGTCCAAAACCTTGCGAGAGCCAGCACTGGTGTGTTCCACCGCAGAGCTGCATGCACGGGCCCAGGGGGCCTCACTGTGCAGCAGCATCAGAGAGACCGCCTGTCACCACTCACCATCTCTGGGGCACAATGTTCTCTCTGTCACACTGTGCATGTGTGTGCATGTGTGACAATGTATTTATGTGTTTGTACTGTATATGCATGTTATATGAGAACCCATTCTTTAGTCTATTTAGGAGTGTGTGCATCCATGATCTGGAAGAAAATTCAGTGTGTGTGTGTGTGTGTTGTATTTGAGTGTGTTTTTGTCTGCATGTGTGTGTGGATTAGGGTCCCCTAGAGAGCATGGCAGGCCTGTGGTTTACAGAGCGCCTGCCAAGTTGCTCAGTTGGCTAACAGAGGGGGTTGATATTCTGCTATCGATCATCTGTACTAATAACATGGTGACTTGCCCACAGTGTGTAATTATCACCCCAAAATAAAGTGGCCAGCTCTACTGAGGGACCTCTGGTTTTAAATCAGCTTTTGTCATCTGCTCACTCCTTCGCTCCGTTCTTCGTTCTTCTGCGCTCCTCACACAGGAGTTCATTCTATGCACCTTAACGTGCAAATCTTCAGACAATTTTCCCTGTGGGCGTCATGTGGGAACATGACCATAGATGGTTTTCTGTGTCAGACACTCCTGCAATTTTCCGTCTCAGGACCTGGTTTTTGTAAGGCTTCCTTCCACAACTGTGGTGGGAACAAAAGCAGCAGCAGTTGTGGGGTAAAGTGTGCAAAATTTACTGGTACGTATGATTGTCTCCACAGAGACTGCCCAATCTATCCGTAACCATGATGTTATGTGGGAAAAGACTTTTCTCTGCATGGGAGAACCTATGACTGTCAAAAAGACTTTTTTTTAAAACCTTCAGTGTTGCAGGCTAAGTGTTAAAAAAGGGACATTGTGTCTTTTAAGGTAAAGGACCATACATGTACACATATAAAAATCAATTAGCTGACTTGAAACTTTATGTAATCCATCAATCAATCCATCATTTGGACTGATGCAGTGCAAACATTTCAGAAAAACAACAATAATGAAATAAAATTGTACAGCCAAATGAATTAGTTGGTTAAAGGATGGACAGAAAATAAATGATAATTGTTTAGTAGTTTAAGTCATCTTTGAAGCAAAAATGATAAAATGTCAGTGGTTACAGCCTCTCAGTTTTAAATATTTTCTGGTTTTCTTATTCCTGTATGACAGTAAATTGAATATGTTTGGTTTTAGACTTGGTCAGCCATAACAAGCAATTTAAAGACGTTACCTGTTACCTTTTCACAATTTTCTGATCATTTATAGACAAAACATTAACTGAGTAATAGAAAGAAATAATAAGCAGGTAAATTGATGATGAAAATAGTTGTTACTTACAGCCCTGAACAATTTCAGACTGTGTGTTCAGGGCGATGGATTAAAAAACTCAGTTTCAAGAGTCTGCTAATTGATCTTTACATTGTTCAACAATGAATGGCAGCCAATTGCCCAGCCTGCATTCAAACTTTTCAGAAAAAACTTGGAATGGTACTACTACTTTATTCTTGTCACTCATCCATCCATAACTCCATCCCTCTTCATTTTCATGCCCTCATCCCTGCATTCTTCTGCACATCCCTCCATCATTCTTATCCATCCCTCCAGTCTATAAAAACGTCTGATGTTTGCGTCTGTGGTCGGCTGAATTGTTTAGTCGTGATTTGTAATGTAAATATGTGGCTGCGTATGAGAGCACTGCTCCCTCTGGACGCCCCCTGAACACACACTAACACAAGCACGCTTAGTCACACATGCACACACACACATTGCATATTCAGAGGACAACCAGCAGCTGCCTGGCTCAGCTCCGTTACTCCTACTAAGCCATAATTGTTCCCGGGCCTCTACTCTCTCAGTACTGGTCCATCCGAGCCAAGCGGCTAACCATCAGCAGCCCTTATGGCTCGCTTCGCCTCCGGGCTCCAACCACCCTACGATGGAGACGATAGTCTCCGCACAACATTCAGCATGCAGCATGGACAACACTAGAAAACAAAGATACATGTTCCATTTTTACATGATTCAATCATTCACGAACCAGAGAGCTTTCATGTGATGTAGCTCAACCTTCGGCAGCCATATTGGCTTTTTTGCTTTTTTTCGCCAACGGCTTGTAGACATTTCTCAATGTACAACTTTGTCTCAGTTTCATTCTAGGGTCGTAGCAAATGATTATATATTATTAATTAATCTTTTAGTAACTTTTTTCAATTAGCCTATAAATAATCAGAAAATAAAGACACATGACCATTGCAAGCTCTTGAAGATCAAGGGGACATCTTCAGTTTGCTTACTTCTTCTGCGAAAACAATAAATTCATCATAAAATTGTTGTTGATTAGTTTTCTGTTGATGGCAAATGTCACTAGGTTTGTGATGTAGCTGTAAAACTTACAAAGACGAGTTTAAGAGTCCATTCTTGACCTTAAAAACAGCAGTTGACAAAACAATCTCATCTAAGGCCCTGGAGCTTTTGATCATATCACATGATCTTCATCAGCGGACAAAGTTTGCCCATCTGTTATGGAACTGTTTTTTTTTCTGAGCTCTTCCAGGACTCCTCATCAATGTTGGCTGAAAATTTAAAAGATGAGAATCACATGACAAGATCAAAAAGGTCCAGAACAGCTATAGCTAAACAGACCTTAAGATGAGATTGTCTTGTCAACTTATAGAGACATACTTTGGTGCCATTTGAGATGATTCATGGAGGCACTGAGTTTCCTCAGTGGTGCAGTAAGCAAGACTTAACTGTTCATAATCAATTGGCAATAAGTAACACTAGGCAAGCAAGTCTACAGCGCATTTTTTGGACATTATTGATTCATTACAAACTGACCAATAAAAACAAGCTCTGTCTGCATCTCATCTTTTTTACTCTCATGATGTCTCTGTATTTATTTGTTTCTTAGTCTGAAAGTCCCCTCCTATCTCTCTCTCCCTCACTCCCTCACTCCTTTAATCTCAGTCCAAAAGAAACATGGTGTGGAACCAAAAAACCAAGCAACTCAACTGAGGCCAAACCAGAGATCACTGCTCCCATCCTGGACTCCTTCCCTCCTTTCCTCCCTCTAGCTACTGCATGTGATGCCGCTGTAAAGCACGAACAGGCTCTCAACCCATTACTTCACTGATCAAACTCTGCGATGTTTCCATGACTGGTTCATGACGATGCACCTCATTCACTGCCAGCGCGTTATAAGATAATTTGATGTCGTGCAACAAGGTTTCTGAATTTCCAAGACGTCTGCTTTGCTCTTCTGCTTATCTGGTTTTTGATGCAACACTTTAACACCTGGGAAATGTGACCCTAAACGTGACGTCTCTCCATGACGACAGCTGATGAATGTGTTAATTTTGGAACATCTCGGGTTTCCTCCACCCTCTTTGCCTCGTTGATAAGTCTCAAAAGCGACTGAAGCATCCACAAGATGCAAAAAAATTATCTTAAAACTTAAATTTCAATCACATATGACAATCTTAAAAAACACTGTTGCAGGTGTAATTATCAGTAATGCTTTGACTTGAGGTTCCCATTAAAAAAAGCTTTTTAATGCAGATTCAAGCTGGAATTGTAATTTCTCTCATCATACATCTTAAAAACGTCACAATGGCATTTTAGATTTATTTAATATATATTTTCTTTTCATCTCTAGGTGTCATGAATGATTTTCCGTTGTAGGTCAGATACTTTTGCAGGCAGTAACCTCTCCTCATTTAAAGCAGCAAAAGGGAAA
>BRZM01000002.1:10449562-10472631 GCA_033238685.1 Lates japonicus | reverse complement strand
AAAAAAAAAGTGGGATTACAGTGATGATCTCACTGACAGGAGACACGTTCATGTTTGCTGCCAGTGTGTTTGCTTTCAGCCAGGACACTCCTTTCTTTATTGCATAACTGCATTGTGTGCGCTCGTTTCGCCTTACCTCCTGTGCCGCGGGTAGGTGGAGCGGGGTGGAGTCACGGACAGTTTTCAGGGTGGTAAATTCAAAGGTGGATAAAATGTGTGATCCAGATGGTGAGCACTAGAAGTCAGACCACCTCCAATCTAAACAAAAGTGCTATTCTTGTATAGACTTCGCTCTAATTTATAGCTACTTTCCAGTCTTTAAAAAAAAGGCAATTTTATAGCAATGGGTAAATTATAGTAGGCAAATTACTCTGCATACAAAATGAAAACATGAAAATTAATTGTTTTGGAGGTAAAGGGAAAGGAAAATAAAACTTCCCAACTGGGTTTACCCACAAATCTAAAACCAGTTCACATGTGACAATTATACAATCTTGAGATAGTTTATTCAGCGTTTGTGGGAAAAGAGAGAAAAAACCACAGCTGCTAATCTGAGATGTGAAGACACAAAAGCCTCCACTGAATCAGAGGCAGGCCTGTGGTTTCACAGAAAGCTTGTTTGTAACGTTGCTTCAATGCAATATCTTCTAAACAGCAATATGTGGTAATACCACTGAGTGTACACACCGTCAGGTTTTTTTCCCTCTCCTGGTGAATTCCTGGATCTGAATTATAGCTCTTGGATCTCTGGTTTTCAGTTTTGGGAGGACAATTTTAAACTCACACATCCAACATTTAACTTTTCCAGGAATTTTTTTTCCTGTTCTATTCCCTTTGATTCTGTGACATAAAACATTTCCAGAGATGCAGAATTTCTCAACATTTTCTTTATTGCACAACATTCCCATAAAATTGGGAAAAAATAATTTGAAGAGACAATTCTTAAAAGACATTCTGTACAAATACAATGAAATAAACTGAGTATGTACAGTTTACATGAACCGTTACACATACCGAGAGCAACTAAATAATTTATTCATATACAAAAAGGGAAAAAAGCAGATATAAATTCATACCTTTTAAACATAATGGCTGGGTTGTACAAAATGTAGGCTGATATAGCTGAGCATCTTCAATACAGTAACAAGCATGTATATATCAATTTTACCAGCAAATGAGCTCTCCAGAAGCCTGCGATTCCTTCATGCCACTTCTCCATTAAGACTTGGGTTATATTCAGGGTGCGATTTGACCTTGTAGAAACAAACACTGTCCAGTTCTCAGGGTTACACTGCCAGTTATTCCTGCTTCTTCTGGCAACAGAAGCCATTGTCAAGAGTACAACTAGAACACAAACCTGTGCCACATTTCAATCTTTAAGTAGCATTTGTAGAAACTGGGGATTTGTCATCTTAAATGGTAGCACAAAGGTACTGTGGTAAAGCACAATATGGACATGAGTTTATCTGTGAAACTAAGGAGTTCTCTCTGCTTTTGGGTGTTTATTATAAATAATCCAATAATCAAATTAGGAAAATATGGATTCATTTCCAATGCTGTCAACGGATGACAAAAAAATAATAATACTGAGAATAACGAAATAATGCCCCATTGGCCCCCCCTGCAGGTTACACTTAATGCCCTGGAGAGAATCTGAATACAAAGCACAAGCTCACTTCTACACTGCGGCAAATCACACCCTGGGTTAATGGCTTAACAGCCAAAATCATTTATCTGTCAATGTCATGGAAAATTAAAAGGAAAAAAAGCTAAAAGTGTGCTACTATAGTTTTGTATGTTGTGTGTTTTTGCGAGTAGAACTGTCATAGAAACATGTCTGAAAATACAGTAGTGTTAACTGATACATACATATCCACTATAAGGCTTACTGTGTTCCTCCTCTCTCTCTGCAGCAAACATCAAAGCCGTAAACATCGTACAAAGGTGGCGAAGCTATAAAAGTGTGAAAATATTTCAGCATTTAGTTTTAAAATATACATAGATGGTGCATGTTTTAGCTTTTCCACAGTAGAAAGGAACCCTTCTTAATCACATTCTGACACAAAAAAATATGTTTTTCTTCCATTTTCTTTTGTAACGATCATCCTAAAGAATTAAACAGCCTTCCCTTTTTTTCAAAGAACACAGCATAAGAGTCTGCACACAGTTTACGCTGACATTCCTCTGATTAAAATAGCTTAAAAAGTTTACCTCAGGGTTTTCTATGGGGCAGCTGGAAATGAGTGTGTCACCCACTGCCCATATGAAGATCTGAGGTAGTGCTGTACCTATGATAAGAATGTCAAAGCCACTTTTAGCCATTTCAAAACCAGTTTGTAGAACTAAAAATCACGGTGTGCATCGATTACCACCTCTGCCAAAAAAAAAAGGCTTTAAGGTCAGGTGTGCATTGCAATTTGACAAAAATTTGTTTTCAATTTGTCAGATTTGTTGAGATATCTCAGGGAAATTTGGCTTGTAAACAAAAACATGAAGATAAACAACATAACGTAATTGGCATGAGATTGATGATGTTCTCAATGATATTTACCTCAAAAGTTAAAAAATATCCAACTGTTTCCTTTAAACTTGTAGTCCGTCACTTTGTACGACTGGGTTTAAGATTGTACAGAAAACAAAACAAAACAAAACAAAAAAAGCAGTTGAAGAAACAAAATTCATTGTTAATGTGCTGTAGATATCTAAAGTTTCATTCTCAACTGGGAAAATGAATAAAGTCTTTGGCTTTTGTGTCCAAAAAAGAAAAAAGAAAAGAGTCCTGTTTTAAAAGAAACATTCAATCAACAGGAGAAGGTCATTTCAGGGATGCTTCAGTCATCCGCAGAGCCTCATTCCCAACTGTTGGACTGTGGTCTCTAGCCTCCCCCTGTGGTGCAACATGGGCATTGCACCAAATTCAGGAGCAGTGGTAGTGAGGTGGGGGGGGGGGGCCTGGCTGTGGTCCGTAAAAGTCACACACCCCTCAGGGAACAGGGCAAAGATCCCACTGAGACCAGGGCGCATGGGACATATTGTGTGTGTGGGGTGGTGGGAGGTGAGGGGGTCAGCTGTAGAGCATGGACGGGCTGTTTTCGGAGGGCCAGAGAGGCACCAGCAACACCACCACCACCACCTGGGTCTGACTGGTTTCCTCAGGCTGCTTGGGGACGTTCGTGTCTTCACAGTCTCATAGCAGGATCTGAGCCACGTAGGGGGAGTGAGTGCTGGCCACTGCGGCTAACAGGGGAAGGTCGCTGGACTCAATTCTGCAAAGGTGCAAGAATTAAATTAAAGTGAGGTAAAATAATTTCAATACCACTCTTCTGTGGTGGTGCAATGGCCACTGTGACTTTACTTTGCACTGAATGTGGCCATTGTTTACCATCTAAAAAGTTAATGTGTGACATTATTTTTTGCAGCACAGATACAGCTACAGATCTGGGTTGTACTGGATTCACTTCTAACTAGTCTACAGATTTGCCTGGCAAATTTATTTAGATTTCAGCTGTACACGTTTTTGAATTTTTATTTTGAACACAGCTGCAGCTTCAGATAACTCAGCTTCTTGTTCTATTCATGTGGAGTCGGCTGAAAAAAAGGTTGACTGCTTACCCTAAGACCATGCCAAGCTCTTTCACATGGACTCTTGTCTGGCCCTTCAAATACTCCGCAAGCATCTTACTCTTGAAGTAGATTTCCTGCAGGCGGTCCTCAAGGTGCATAATACACTGAGAAGAAACAGGGACACAGTTGGCAAAGCAGGAGAATTAAAGAGATTATTTTATATACAGACAAATAATCAGTGGTTAAAACAGTAACTTTCTCTGGATCACATTACAGTACAAACACTGAGACATGTCACATACAAAATTGGGTGAGAGGTTGAGTTTGTAGAGCTGGTGAGTGGACTGCAATAAGCTGGAAACCAGGCTGGACACCAGGACTTCCTTCCCCAGCTTGTTGACGTCTGTGGCTCGTCTCTGACTGCTGGCCACCTGCACTGTCCACTTGTCTGTGTCTGCTACAATGCAGACAGCCTCTGCTATGGGCTCATCCAATACTGGATGCTACAGAGGACAACAACAGTCAGTTAAACCAATGAAACACTTTACCACAGTAAAACACAGATTTCTTACATATCAATGCATGTAATGTAAGTCTCAAACTCCTCATTCTGTCATTTATTTCATTAAAAGTAAAATAAAGAATATAAGTTACTGTACACCAACATTTGTATTAGGGCTGGGTGGTAATTCAATATTATGAGTGGTCAACTTTCAGTGGTATTGTCTCATAATGATATAATGATATTGTCCTATCACTTTACAAAATGTTGTTTCTCCAATATATATATTTAAAAAGATACATATTTAAATATGTGATGTATTTTGTCTGATGTAACCCAAAAGTAGTACCCAAATAATTACATATATTTGCATGTATTTTCTTTATTGTGGTAAATTAAGGAACATCAGCCTGAATTTCATGCTAAGTTGGGGATAATGGACCACAATATGATATCTGCCCAGTCACTAGGATAAGGAGCTAATAACCCTCTGGTTCACTTGTAATGGGACAGTATAACAATAGCTCTTAGTCTAAATCTTATGGGGAAGGTGATCACATGCAACACTCAAAATTCTGTATTCTATATTGCAATGAAAAGGTAGAGTTCCCCAAAGACAAGGACCATATACTTCAGTGCTTTACCTGAACGGCATGGGTTAGTTCAGCCATGAGGCTCTGCCGTAGCTTCTCGTCGCTGGGCATCCCATGCAGTACAAAGTCTGGCACGTAGGTGGGGCAGTAGCCTCCAAACAGAGACCGGCCAAAATTGGCTATGCTTGGCTTTGAGTAGTTCTCCACCAACTTTGACCTGTAAATCAAAAATACAGCATGAGGTTTTTATCTTTCTGTTTTCAAAATGATGAAGATCATTTATTCGCTGTAATTGTTATTACTATGGTTGCTGGTTATTACCAAAGCACTGAATAATAATACAGAATTACACTTTTTACCAATGCAGCTTCTCTACTCACCCAGGGAAGGGCACCAGCACTTCCTCCTGCCAGTCTTCTGTCTCCTCGCTCTCACTGTCTCCCAACGCGCTGTCTGAGCTCTCGTTGCGTGGTATCTCAAAGTCGTTGACAGGAACCGCCTTGCGCTTTTGGTCCTCTTTGCTGTTGCTGCTTCCATCCTGGGGGACAGGGACTGACAACACGAGACCCTTGTCCTGCTCAGCAGAACAGCTCCTACAGCAGCAGGTGTCGCAGGAGTCTGTGGACTCACACCTGCATCTCCTCTGGACATCCAACAAAGTGTTTCCCCTCCTGCTGGACCCCACCTCTCCACTACCTGAACCTAAACAGAGACCCAAACCCTGACTCCCGACTGAACTCTGAAAGCTGTGACCTTCCAAGGTGCCCTGCAGGGGGACTCCCGAGGGGTCCAGCAAGTCTTTGCGCATACTGTCTGTGGTGTTGGCCTCCTGTCGTTTGGCCACATCATCTATTGTTCTTGTCTCCACGGGGTTCTCTGGGCTGAAATACTCATCAAAATGATCCATACAGTTTTGGCTCCAGTGGGGCATCTTACTGGACACCCGCTGCAGGGCTGGAGCCACCTTGGTCTGTTTGGTTTGGTCCTCTGATGCACTGCTGTTGCTGGTCTTTGAATCTGCTCCTCTCTGCAGCTGCTGTGGTTGCTGTTGATAAAGTTGTCCTTGATGATGTTGTAGTTGCTGATGCAGCAGCGCCTGCTGGTGAGGTTTGTCCTTGAGGTGTTTCTTGTGCTTTTTGAACTCCTCCTCCACCCTCCTTCTGCGGCTCTCTGTGTCTGACTCCGGAGACATGGAGTCTCCAATGAGGAAAGTGACTTTTGTTGCTGGCTCCTCCTCTTCTGTTAGAGTCAAAGCCATGGGCCCCATCATGGTGTTTCCTGGTATCACTGGTACTGGCATCGCAGCAGGCAGGTTCTTATCCGGAGGCTTCTTCTCTAGAGGGTTTCCCAAAGGCCGGGAAGCCAGCACTTTGGTGGCCTGGTTGCCCATCCCTGTATCCATCCCAGCCTCCGCCCCAGAATTTTTACAGTCCGTGGTTGGAGGTGGGGATGGACTTGATGCAAGTGTTGTGGGTATGGATGGGACAATAAGTTTCAGGTCACCCTTGGTCTCTGTATCCACCACACAGACCTGCTCCCTAGGGGAGGCCGAGCCGACGCGCAGCACCGTTTCCAGTCGGGGCTCTGTGCCCAGCGGGCTGCTGGACTCCTTGCGCAGCTCCCCAGGTTCAGCTGCTTCTGCAGTCCTGATGACGGGAATTGTGGCCTGACTGTGTCCCGTCTGAAGCACACTGCTCCTGGACCCTTGACTCTCACTGCTGTCCTCCTCGTCTTCTTCATCCTCATCTTCCTCCTTGGGCGTATCCCCGGCACTGTGCTCCACCTCAGCGTCTGTATATGTGCTGCTCTGGAGGCTGTTGTCTGAAGGGTAGCTACTGTCCTCTGCCTCAGTCTGTCGGGCATGGGCCCCTTGGGACAAGTAGTCCCCGCTGGGTTTATGGACAGTAACCAGGACGTAGTCCGACTCCTCCACCTCACCTTTCCTCAGAGAGGTGGTGATGAGGGAACCAGGCATGACGATGGCCTCATCCTCAGCACTGTCCAGCATGTGGGTCTCCAGCAGCTCGGAGCAGCGGATGAAGTAGGTGAGGACATAGAGGAGCCTCTGGACCAGTTCTTGTCTGCGGCCCACTACCACTGTCCTCGACAGTCGCACCGGTGACCCAATGGCCCCATACAGGTCTCCTACACACAATGACAGAAAGATAAAATGATCATTAGCATCAGTGAACAGGTCTATAGTTGTATTTAGTATTTTTAACAGGTATTTATTTAGTTTGTCAGTTGATACAACACAACACACTGGTGATTATACTATAATATCAGGAAATAAGCATGATAATATTCATAGTAGTCATAGTCATATTTTAAGTCTGCAAAGTTTTGTATTTTTCAGATCTCTGTGAGGCAAGACTTACGATGATCAATGTTGGATATTTAGATACGACTGGGCAAGAAAAAACACAAATTATACTGGAGCAATGAAGTGATATTTAAACAATAATCAGTTAAATATACCTATCTCATCTTTTTACAACGATATCACCTGCACTTTTCTTTATCTCTTTATTATATTCTTTTTCATATGACAAATCAATGCTCTCCTCTGCAGCTCTGAGCTATGACCACTAGGTGTCACCTTTGACTCACTTAACTTTCTTAAATTCCCATGTCACTTGAGGTGAAAGTTCGAACTGCCTGACATACTCTTTAAGATGACTGTGTATTTATGGGAGATCGTGACTTGATATATGCAATTATTTTTCATAGAAATCTATCCATAGATTTCCACTAATGCAATGTACTCCACTGCAAAACAAAATGATATTTCCACTTCTCATTCACCAGGGATACAACAGGACAGTTAAACATCATCAGTGGGGAAAAACATCAAATTAATATCCAATTCTCACACTGTTACAGCATCTTAATTATAAAATTGCATATTTATTACACCTAAAATCTCTAATTTCACGTGAAATGTTACTACAGGCAGGATTTAAATCTGACTACAGGAATTGCATGATACCTATTACACGTACCTTATTAACATGCGCACAATGAGCTACCACAGACTGAAGACTTCATAACATTGCATGTAGAGAGGATAGCCTAGTCCTAACTTGTCTTTAGGCTGTTATGATTAACGCCGGGAGGTTAGGATGTGTTTTAGTTTCAGCCAAGTTGAAGATAAAACACAGGTGTTATATTTTACTTCCCCTCCAGCCAGGTGCTTTGACAGAATACAAAAGGTATTTTGTGTGTGTCTATGCTTTTGTTTGACTCTCTCTCACCTAGCTGCGCCCAGAGTGGGTTATAGGGGTGCGTCTTTGCCAGCATGTCAACGCTCTGGGAGGAGTGTTTCTCGAGGAAGATCTTGATTGGAGGCTGCCCATTGGGCATGACGGTGGGGACCCAGGCCAGGTGATTGGTCAGGACGGCTGTCAATAAGGCGGGGAGAAATCTGGAATAGCAGACAAGGGTTGGTCAGCAGAAATTTGAGTTCTAAATTTTACTTCCTTGCTGGATGCTATCTATCAGCAATGACTTAGTTTCTCAGTTTCCTCCCCCTGACCTTGTTTCGTTAGGTCAGATGTTCTCTTACTACACGGAAAACTTTGGACAGACTTTTTCTTGCTGAACTGGACACCACATACACACATCCACTGTTAGGGTTAGGGTTAGGGCACATACAGACATGCACATGCACACACACTGTATTAGCATGACTCACTTCTCTTCCCTGACCACAAGCGTCTACTTCCTTTCCTGTCTCATGACTCAAGACTGTCATGATAGTCAAGTTCAATCACGTGCTAGAACACAGCAGTGGCTGTGGCAGTCATCAAAACCATCAGTCATGGGAATATTGATAGACATAACGTGATAGAATAACCCAAGCAGTTACCGGGGAGACCAGACGTTCAATTCAAGAGTCAACAGCACATAAAAGTTGTTGTGTGGTAGTCATCCTAACCAATGGTGGTGGAAACAGTGACTTCAGCTAAGAAGTGATGCTGATAGAGAAACACTGATTGTTGCCTAGGAGACGCAGTTTCTATTAATGGTCAACATGTTGAGTGTACAGGGATTTAGAGAACAAGAGAAAGTTCTTGGTTGGTCTATGGTCGCCTATGTTAAACACAGTTTTTGTATTTCTCTTATTGCTAGTGCCAGAATCACAATTCACACCATTGTTATACTCATCCATTTAAGTTATGTATCAAGGAAAACAACCAAACATTGTCTGTGTCCCACTTCTCAAATATGAATATCTATCTTTCATGCATTTTACACTTTTGTATTTACATATTTTGTATAATAATACACTTCGCAGCAAACTTAGCTTAGAATTCAAGCTGGATCATGCAGTCCTTCATTGACCATTAACTTAAATTTTATGTAATGCTGTTTTGAAGCCCCTTTTTCACCCCTATTCAATTCTATCCTAATCCTTCATTTGAAAACATTTAAGTTTTATTTTATGTTTTTATGCTTTCACCTTTGCTACTATTGCCCTGTATACACAAGGGTGTATTGTTGCAAGTTGCAGCCCAAGTATTTAGAAATGCATGAAAGCTTTCAACATGCAGAAGAAATAGGATTAATCTCTACTGCATAAACCAGAGATCAAGATTAGAAAACTGCACACATCTTTAAAAAAATTACTGCTGACCTTTAGATCAACTTGATGCAACAATTCAGTTCAGTGTACTGAATGCTACTTAAATTGACTGTACTGAATATGGGTACAATGTTCAATAAAGGCCTTGCTACCAATTCATATATGTACAATCAGCAGTGGTTTGACATGGCTTTGTAACTGCAACAATAAGTAATTAGAGACTGGCAGGGATCTTCTCATTCACAGCTCCCTCTGAGGCAGACAAATAAATGCAAAGAGGGTGAAACACTCACAGTGCGTGTGTGTTTAACTGTAAGAAAGGGAAAGATAGTACATAGAATGTGTATGTGGGAGAGAAAATGAATAGTGTGTGTGAATCAGCATGTGTTTCTCTGTTGACAAGCCTGTCCAGGAAGTACAAGCCAACACAAATGTGGTAAGACCATGCATGTGTAACATTTTTTCATGTCTGAATGCTAATGTGCTTGTCTTTCCCTCTTTGCATCAGTGTTTCCACCATTGGTGGGTTTGCTGTAGCCATACAACTGCTGAAAACCAGTACGTGATATGACATGTTTGAGACGTGTTTGAAAATGCATTTTCATGTAGTTCCCTTTGTATCAGTCTAAGATATGACCTCTTAACCCACTGTGACATTTTTAGAAATTTGGTGACTGATGGCGGACCAGGTGTGAGTACAAGCAGACACTCAACTGGTTCTTGGAGGCCTGCTCCATCAGCAGGGAGAGCTCCCTCATGAATTGACCGCAAAGCTGGTTCTTCTCCGACGCTCCAGACATCATGGTCAACCAGACGGGCTCGGCCACCCGGGGCATGGTGTAGAGGTCGCAGATGGTCATCCTGGAGATGAGGTACAGCGAGGGAGGGAGGGATGAAAGAAGGAGAGGGCATGGAGAAAGCGAATGAAAGGGAAGGAGGGGAAAAGAGAGAAAACAGACAGAGATAGAACAGACGTGTTATTGTCTCGCGGGGTAAACAAAAGAGATCTCAGTTCACAGAGCTTTGCTGTCTGCACTGAGGCCATGGGAGACCCTGGGTGTGTGAGCAAGAGACATGGTTGTGTGTGTGTGTGTAACAGTCCGACGAACTTGCGCGCATTCACACACACACACAACCATGTCTCTTGCTCTGTACTGTGTGTGTGTGTGTATATCTTTCTGTATGTGGCTCAGCTTGGGCATTTGTCCATTGAGAAGGACTGGAGTTTCCATGGAACGTGGGGCGTGTTGGTGAGCATGTCTCGGCCTAGGGCCAAGCTTTGACACATGGGCAGAGGGGAATCTCTGCAGCCTGAGGAATGTAGAGAATCAGGCGTTTTTAGTCAGAGCTGAAGTATGCACTGCAGCTGCTGGATTCTGGGTTTAAAAATGCAAAACTGTGCAGATAGTACAAAAAGAGGAGGCAGGTTTTATCAGAGGATGAGGTGCTGCATCTGCTTTCGCTTATTCCTTGCAAACATGTGAATTGAATCAGTATAACAACTGCAATCTTCTGCAAAGACATTTAATACAAAAGCATAGTCAGGCTAACTTTGCAGTAAAGTAACCAGCTGCTATCACCTCAGGTGATCTGTCACAAGACTTTGTAGGTCCTACTGATAAGAAATAAAAACTCTGTGCTGTTCCAAGCTTGATTTAGTCTTACTGGAAACTGCAGGACATCTCAGCCTGTAAACAAGGTTAATTCTGCAGTAAACTTACAACCTCTTTGACCTATAAAAAACCCAGTGACAGGGGAGATGCATGCTGAGAGAAAACACAGGTGTCACAAAGTGACCCTTGCTAGAACTCCAATATTCCTGTGATCAAGCTATTTTACAGAAGCGTATTTTCCTAAACAGGAAGAGGAACACTGTATGCACTCTTTGTTTATGGGTTTATAAGAAATTATCTGCTTAGTGTAAAAAGAAGAACAAATGAATTCAACTGTATTGCGATAAAGTTGTTGCAAGCAGTTCTTATGTTGTAAGCCTAAACCTGTCCGGTAGTTCACTGTGGTAATATACCACACCAGTCCTCCAGAAAATCTGTTGATTGATTGTCATTCAATAACAAGTACATTCTTCAAAACTCTGCTGACTGTGTTTCATAACTATGGAAATCAATCTTTAGTTTGGTTAAATGTTGAATTTTAGATGATGGCCTGAGGCTGAGAAAACTTTCTTTCTCTGTCCAAGAAGTGAATCATTCTACAAGAACGAGTCTTTTTAAGTGCACCACTGCATAAGAAACTTAACGCAGACTTGAACAAAACTTTCGCATTGAGTGATCATGATTTGTGAGATCACCTGAGTTTAACTGATCAAAATCTTGACATGAATCAATTACACAGATAAATAATTAATAATCACAGTACTGAGTGGCCATAGCAGGGGCCAGCAGGGGTAAACAAGAATGGACTTAATGTCACTTGTAACTCAACACATATGAAACATGTCTCCAACTCTCTTTACACATCATTGTCAGCAAGGCAGCAGAGATGATCTGTCATTTGGACAGCAGCATCAAATGACCTAATAATGCTTTATTCATCCCTGTGTTATAAACAGGTTGATGTCTCTGTGGCCTTTTTAAGCCCCACTTGACCCCTGCTATGTCTGGTGTACATTCATCTACTAAAAGCCCCCCAACTGGGCAGCCAGAGGTCTGAGGCTGAGCCAGTGCTAGATAAGTGGGAGATCTGGTCTCAGTCTTTCTGCAGCAGCTGTTCAGGTGAACTTTAAAGAGCGTGCCTGTGATGTAAAATTAAAATGATGTGTCAGGCTGAGGGGACAGATTTAGATTACTAGCAATTACCAGGCTGCAGAATGCCACTGTTTCGGTTTCTGATGGCTGCCATTTGGTGCATACTTTTATCCAGTGGTAATTAGACAACCCTGGTGTGTTCAGTGCTTTGCTTTACTCAGTACCCCCCCGCCTGTACTCTAGCTGCAAACCTTTACATAACCCCAATATAGTCTGATGTCACTTTTATGAACACAAGCCTCTGCTAACAGCGCAGCTTATCTTTGCCAGCATGCACAACTATGTGTGCGTGCCCACCCTCCAACTACGTCAAAGCAGCATCAGTAGTGGGCAAAGGCATTTATTCCAGTTTCCTTCTGTAATGTTCCATGAAGTCAAAACCCTTTAATGGCAAAGGTGGCTACACTTATATTTAGCTGCTGTCTGAAGGTGAGATTTTACAGATATTTTGTTTGTCCAGGGCAATAGCCCTCCTCTTGCTGGCACTCACATATTATTTACTATTCTGGTGCTCATGGCCAGTGCCTGAGGTAGATAGGGTTGCCACTCAGGAGGCTTGGGTTGCTGTGGCCAGCTGCCAACAGACATATGACTGCAGCAACGAGGGGACCTCAGACAGGGAATTGCCTGCCAGTTTGTGAGTGGCAAGTGAAAGTAGCGGTGGAGAAAGGCATGTATGCATGCACGCACATTAAATAGGTTTGTGTGTTTTGAGTGTGTGTGTGTGTGTGTGTACCAAGTAGTCATACAGTGCTGACAAGCATGTCTCACCTATATATACACACACACACACACACACAATTGTGGAACCTAAGCAGCACAAATTTATGATTTCATATTCCATGTCAGCACATAAAGATTAAATCATTTTTGGTACTGCTGTTTCTAAAAAGCTGAAATAAAGCATCCTCTTTACATGAGGTAGTTGTTGTGCAGAGTTGAGTTTAACTGGTAGTTTCTGAACCTCTGATCAATAAGATTCCCTAAACACAACCAAAGCCTTAAAGCAAGACCTCCCAGCATACACTGTAGTCATAATGCAATCTTAATGGTTTGCTCAAGACAGGTAGGGAACAGTGTGTTCCTCCTTTCTTTTACCCAAAGTATTTCAACATTTCTTACTCAGCTTAATATGCAAGTCATTAGTTTTTTTTCATACTCACTTAAAGGAACAAAAAAATGAACATATAAGGAGAGGCAGAGACTGTTACCATCACACTATCCTCACACATCAACCACGATGAGTATTCGTTAATTATTGATTGCTGCGACACCTTAGCACACTCCATCTGTAACTAGAGCAGAATTACAGAATCCTGTCGCCTCACCTCTCTGTTACCTTCAGATCCCACAAATTCACATTGTTACACAGACACCTGACAGTTATCATGTAGCCTTTTCTAATAGTCCTATGTCTTGCTCCTTTATGATTTCAGCAACAAAAAACTGCTAAGAAGCATTTGATTCAGTTGGTTAAATTATTTTTTGGGATAGATTTATGGTAGACAAGATGCTTCTTTTGTCTGCAGGCTGCCGTACATAAATGCGAATCACAGTTTTCGGCCTGCTTGATAAAGTCTGGCACAAGCTTAACAATGCACACTTGGAAAGAAAGGCATGTGAAAAATACTTCTCAGGTCATTAAAGCTGCCTAAATGTAAGTGCCATTACATGAGTAACACAGGATATGTATGGGCACTTGGTGACCTACTTTAAGACTTTGTTACTTCACCAACAAGAACAGGGCCTGGATAAACAGTATGTTTCACTAGAAGAAACGGTCAGTGTTGTAATTCTGACAAACACTACTTTACACACTACTCTACAGTGTGTGATAAGTGTCATGACTATGCCCCAACAGCTTCTTGTCTTTGGGGCAGAGCAACGGTTTACATGTCTTTTACCTCCCTTTTTGATTCTATCACACCTGTCTTTCCAGCACTCAATCCTGCGTACATTCCCTCACTATCTCCAAAATCCTGTCAACCACACAGTTTTTCGATGTCTTATGATCTGCAGTGAGGACTGATACTGATACCATGAATGATGCACATTGCAGAGCGTTCTCTTGTGTCAGATTTCATGTTGCAGATATCGATCACAGATACTGTAGGTCATTTTTCCAGAGTCTCTCCATGATGTGGACCAGAGGAGAGAATGGGTGTTTGGCTACAGTACATAGAAACTGAATGAAACCTAGATGTTTGAATTGGTGAACTGTCATTGAGATTTTGCTAATAAACATGCAGTTAAAAGACACTAAACACCCTGATTTACGAAAACTGTGAGTGATTTTGTTTTTGTCCCATGTAAAACATATTGTCTACTTTATGCTATATTACTGGGATAATGTCAGTTATACAATTATACATTTATTAAGTATGTGATATCCCCCATTAAAGGCAAAAACACTCCCTAAAATGTTGGCATGTTGCAAAGTGAAAAAATAAATATGCACAATTTTGTCTTAGTGAGTCAATATGAGTTGTTGCCCAACCTGAACTCGTTGAGCCCGTCCACCATTCGGCTGTAAGCCAAGGCCCTCTGGCTGGCATCAGCTGACCGCCGACTCATCTTCATGGCCTTGAGAGTGACACAACACACACACACGCTTTGAGATATTTGGCACTGAAGCTGACAAACAAAGTTACAGGAAAGGTGGAGCAAGGAATTTGTGAGGGAGAGGACAAGGCGGGGGGTAAAAGGGAAGATGGAGGGTAAAACTGGAAGTAATCCAGAGCACTGACGGTGCCAACAACAGAACCCCAGATATACAAGGTATGACCATTGAGCGGTCAATCTGACAGCAACTCTGCTCATTACAAAGGGTGTAAAGTTTGCTTTTAGGTTCTAATCATATATCACTGCTAAACAGATTGTACTGACGGGGGGGGGGGTTCAACTCAACATGTAGTTGTCTATAATCGTGGTCAAACATATCAATTCACCTGTTCAATGGCGCTCTTGAGTTTGTTCATGTGGCTTTCAAAGAGAGGGAAGTGGGAGAAAAAGAAATCCTGGAAGCGGTTGTTCTCCTCAGGATTTGGGGACAGCATGAAGATGACCCCGATGGCGATCTTCTTCTTCCGAGCTACGCCGAGGCTCGGTCCCCCGCTTTCGTCAGACATGTTGAAGCTCTCCTCCACTGACCTGATCAGGACAGGGTACACAAGGGGTTAACCTCAGAATGGAGACAGATCTGATACAACCTCCACAGGATGAAATGTGTGCGTAACCTCCAAGCACTTGACATAGAAATCTGAATTGTTGTACTTTTTGTAGAACAAACCTATTTCCTTTTTGCTGGGAATTAATTACAACCAGTAAATATTCTTCATCCAACAGACATTTTTTACATGTTTCAACAGTTGGGAAGAGAAAATACCTGAGCACATGCGTCAAGCAAAGGAAACATGTAAAGAGACTCTTAATCCTAGACTTTTTTTTTACTGTTGCAGCTGGTAAACAAGATGCTTTGGTGCTGCTGAACTGGAGCGCCTGGAAGATTAGAGCACTCAGAGGCTGACAGCTGCATTTACAGTGACAGGCCAACACAGCATCCTGTCTAGCCAAAGCACTGTGTGTGTTGTGTGTGTGTGTGTGTGTGTGTGTGTGTGTGTGTGTGTGAGAGAGAGCAGTTATTAGCACATAACAGAAGTGTGTGTCATTTTCCCAGCTGCCTGCTGGATTCTGAGGAAGTCCTAACAGGATAAACTATAAAAGACTGATCGAGGCCCTGAATGGGAAAGAAAAAAACGAAGGAGGACTGATGATTGGGTAGAGACTGAGAAGGTGTGTTCTGAAAATGAATTTTCTGCTTCTCTGTGTTGTGTCGGTTTATATTATGGTAAACTAAATATCTTAACGATGTGGGTCAGTCAGAGAAAATAACACTTGTCTTTCTGTAGAGTAAGTTTCTTTCTATTCTTTCTCTAAGTTTCTTTCCATTTATATGCAAGTACATTTATGTGAAGTGTTTTTGCACAATTGGGTGTGCATGTATGATTGTATTTGTCTCACCATCGAGGGAAAACACCGTTCTCCAGGCTGGTGGTTTGGCTGCGGAGCCATCGGCGCTGGTAGCTGGATGCACAGCTGCTGGTCAGGGAGGAGCCAGGGGACGGGAAGGGAGTGATCAACAGGCTGCTCTGAGAGAGGCTAAAGGGAGAGAAGGAGAGATGAGGAAAAGGGGAGGAGAGACAGTTAAAGAAATCCAAGGAGCAGGAGTCAGAGAGAGAAACAGAGAGGAGACCAGGGAAAAGATGGAAGGAGTGGTGAGTGATAGAGGAGAAAAAGGACAAGACTGAGTCAGACAACAAGTGCGTAGGGTTATTCATTCTGAACCAACACATCGTACACACACACAGTAACACACAGAGCTAGACAGAGATCTAGAGGACACTAACTGTTCTTTGTCAGACAAAGTAAACAACTTGAAGAAGGCCAAACGAAAACAGCACACAAAACACAAAGATACCTAAAAACACATCCACACACACAACCACAACCACACACACACAACTCTTTCCTCTTTTCCCTTAAGCCCCTATTTACTGGATACCTTTCATATGAGATCTAATATCAGCTAGTGTGCTAACAGTCACATGCTGCAGTTATTGGACAACCTGTCTTTACACCAGGCTGGCATGGTAATGACAACCCACACACACACACAGAGTGCCTTTATCACAGGGTTATTTACAGCCTAGTCAGCAGGCGCTGATCAATAGTCACATGAACCATGTAAACTGTGCAAATCTATGTGTGTGTGTGTGTGTGAAGAGACTAAGAGGGATACTGTAACTTCATGGGCTGAGTAAATGAGAGTGTGTGTGTGAAAAAACTAAAACTGTGCTAAGGAGCTGAAATAAGACAACTGTAGTAAAAGGTTAGGGGGGTAGGCAGAACAAAGAGCGCTATGGACATGAAATGTGTGCTGGGAGTTAGATAAAGAGCTCCTCCAGCCCAAATCCACAGTGGGAGGTGGAGAGAGTGAGCATTGAGGAGACGAGCTTCAACCAGAGTCTACTCAGCAACAGGTTTTTTTAAAGCAAGATATTTCAACCCTGCATGTGACCCCGGATTGAGCAGAAAGCGCAATTCCGCTCGTACCAGTCATGCCCGTGGGGCATGGTGGTGTTTGTAGAGGGGGTTAGGGGGCAGAGGGGTGGACAGGGGTCAGTTTCCATTGCACAAGATATTCCGGACACTACAGGCCATGTAAACACCGTCTTCCACCAATTCTGCGTCATCTTCTGCGTGCAAGGCAAGGTCAGAATTTTTTTTTTGACAAGGTGGGAAGAGGAATTTTTGTCTCTTAACCTGCATTTCTTTTCCTTCTCGCCTACACATACCAAATCAGTCAGGAGGTGCACCTATGTGTCATTTTTAATGAATGGAAACCCGTATGCATGTGCATGTGCATCTGCGTCTGCATACCACATGAGTTAAGTTGCAGCTTAAGCACCACCGGTTACAGTCACCAGTGCTTGCAACTGTCCACGCCTGAGGTCAGTCAACCACTTCATTGCAAGAGCGAAAACCATCAACTGCATCGCTCGTATTTTGGGCAATCCAGACACTGAGAACCGGAGTTCAAAAACATTTGTGGGAGCCTACAGTGTGTGTCTGAGGTGAAAACAAGGTGACACAAAGTTTGAATTGCAGCAGTCCACCACCTCCGCTTTACACTTGATCTCTCTGTTCCGACCCTTGTTCTTGATGAATAAATGTAAAACCCATCCAAAGCTCAGATGCAGGAGTGAAGTCATGAGTGCAGGGTCAATCCAGGCTTTGGCTGCCAGTCTTAATAACTCAATGACCATGATGCCACCGCCTTATCGTGACAGGCCTCAACAGGCATGTCCATTAGTGACTGTGGCTTGGAGGAAGAAAGGAAGAGATGAATGGAAAATTAGTTGGAGGTAACAAAGATGCTTTGGAGAGGATGATATAAGATGGCATACAGAGAGAGAAGAAATTGAGTAAAAAGGGAAAAGAGGTAAGGTAAGGAGAAGAGCAGTCAGAAAGCAAAAATATAGAGTAATGAAATGAGAGGGATGATAGACAAAAAAAAAAAAAAACAACCAGTGAGATCAGCAAATGGAGCACTGCTGAGGATGTTTATCACCACCACAAGCACACACAAATACAGAGGCTAATGTTTTTGGGTGCCTCAGATCCCGCATCCATGTCTGGGCCAAGCTTATAATAAGAAACTTATTTTGTCCCCAAAACTTACTATAGTGGAGACTTATAATGAGGAGAAACTGTAGGGTTTTTCTTACATTGTTTGGCCAGTGACTATTAAGCATCATGTGGGGCTGTTCGACAGGCTAGCAGACAGTTGAAAATGTCTGAAATGGTTACCAACGTAGAAAACAAATACCCAAGGCCCAGGCTTACCTAAGAACAACCATACCATCATTAGACCAGAATCACACAACTCCTACATGTGAGGTCACCAGCAACAAAGGCTCCAGAACAAAATGGTTGTTACTGATTGATTTTCACATTGTTAGTGCACTTTTAACACCAAAAACAGAAGTGTCACAAGCAAAACAATAAGGCAAAACCCCACCACTGTTGAACAGGCTATATTGCTTACTGACCATGCAATCAACCATTCAGCAGGAAACTGTTGTGATATTAAACTTTCTACATCACGATTAGAAGGGGAAGGATGTCGCTGAGCCTGCTTGCTTGTTTCATGTTCATCTCCCCCAAATACTAAAATGGGAAGAATGTCAATGATTCTCACAGCAGAGGTGAAACCACAAATGCAGCATTTGAATGTGCAGTTGAAAGCATTGTTCTGATTGAGATGATTAATGAACATGTCAAATTGTTTCTTTTGCCAAACAATCTTTGAGTTTTCAGGCACTCCTGTAGCACAATGTGCTTTATAAACATACCAACATTGCATAACTGACAGAGCTGCCATGCCAACCTAAGGGTGCCCTAAACAGAATTGTGGGTAGTACATATTTCAAACCGCCACCACTTTACTACAGCAGGCAGAGGTTTTACCCCAGTGAAAGTGATGGAGGAGCAACCACTGGAATACTTTTGCTAAAGAGCCTCGATCGCATGCCATAATGAATGATGAGCTGTCGTGCTAGATTATTCTACTGTTGCACTCAAAGTTGCTATTTTAGTGTGTCAGTAAGCATTTGCTTTAAAGACTTTGTTGACAATCTGGTCGGTCTAGTAAATGCAATACAGATATACAGAAAAACAGAATCAGTACTTACTCTTCTTGCTAGAAAACACCAAGCTGATCAAAGAGCTCAATGGGAGAGAATCCAGTCCATTTCTTTTACAGCCATGACACACAAGGTTTAAACAATACCGCCCGGCTAGCCAGCAGGGTATTGGAAGGAAAACAAACATTGATAATTAATATGGGCAATTTCTGCAGAGCAGAACCCCTACTCAGCTACGCTGCAGCTTCAATGGCAGGATACATAGAGGATACTGTACATTTTAGGAAGTGGGATCAGACTGAAATCTACTGGTTTAAATGCCAGTAATAAAGGCTGACACAAGTTCAGCAGAATAAAACAGCAGAATAGTAAGTTTTATCAACAACCACTGCCAAGGTGCCCTTGAACAAGTACCACCAGTTGTCATAGGTGGAGGGCAGACTGTATAACTGTGTTACTGTATGGATGTGGACCCATGGTACTATATGTGTGAGTGCATACCTACAAAAGTCCATTAAATAGCGTATTGGTAGAATTTGGGGAAGAAAGTTATAATGTAGTTGATGCTTAAAACACACATGCTTCTAAAATCATTGCTCATATCAGAAACACTGTCAAAGACTATGTTAGTGGAAAGTGTGTGAGTGAGAACCATAGCACTAACACCAAAACGCCTAGTAACACCATTATGTGGTGTAATACACCTGCAGGCTCAATGAGGTACCAAGATATATATAATGACTTATTTGAGAAAACCCTATGGCTGATGCTGGGTGATGTTAGTTCAGATTTGACTGCCACACAGCAAAACAAAGGAAACAGGTGTTGAATGCTGAAGTATATGTTTTCGAAATGGCAGCAGTCGTCCACATGTCTACAAGCATTTGTAAATTTAAAGATGGAGGGTGTTTTGGAGAACAGAACACTGCATTTTCACAATTATTTGCGCCACCTTGATTTGGAATCCAAATATTCTCACAAGCCCAAATGAATTGAATAAAGGGAGGACATTATCCTGTCTCTGGAAATACATCAAACATTATATCTGCAGCTACTATCCGAGACCCAAGTTATAATGTGAGGCATGATGCGTATTGCATGCTATGACTACTGCTACCGTCTTCCAGTGCAAAACCACCACAGGCATGCAGTTGCTTAGAGGAAGGCCTGTACAGCCATTACCACCGCAACCAGCTCACACATGCATGCAACTGGCGCACGTCAGTCATGGCCATTTTAAGCGCCAACCTGAAAAGATGCGCTTGATGAGGGGCGCAGAGGGCCCTGTTCAGAGAAGGCCCGCGAGGCTGCAGAGTTGAGAAAATCTCATGCAGCACAAACAAAACATGGAAAAGAAGAAAGGAAGGAAGAGGGGGAAAGGACAAAACATGAACCACGGTTAGTGAATGAGTAAGGAGGAAAACTGGCAGCCTCCTTTTCATCTGTGGCCACCAAAAAATAACCGAGTTATAGAGATTTTAGTCTATGAACACCTCTTCATCTGCAGGTCACCAGCCAGTAACACAGACAAACAGGAAGGCTGCATCACTCAAGAAAACATGCCAAACAAATAAATGATGATATTATACATCTCTGATGTGCAAAGTTAATTTTTTGTGTTTTCTGTGAGGATGACAGAGAAAATGCACAAAGGACAGAATCTGTCAACAGGTCTTTATATCTGTCTTTCTAATGGAAACTTTCAGACTTGAAAACCAGACTTGTATGTCAAAAAACAGATACCAGAGTTTCACAACCTGTAACAAACAGAACCATCATGAGCTTCAGTGAGGACCATGAGCAACAGCAGAGTTACATACCGCGAGTGCTTGATGAGACGTACAGATTCTGCAACTCATGAGAAAACCTGTGATCAAGTCGGTTTCAAAGTTTTCAACTGCTCACGAGGTTAATGTAGGGTAGCAGTAAGGAGAGCTGCTGGCAGTCTTTCCAGTCTCAATGTATTCAAAACAGTGAACAAAGGCAGGAAAGAGAAAACAAAATCTGCTGCTTCTCAGAGTTCTAGAACAGCACTTTAACTGTGAAATAGACTCAAAACAAAAGGTTAAAATTTGCACTCAGCCTTAGGCTGTAAATACTGACAATATCTCATATAGTCAAATATTCCCATTACTTTGTTATTCTGAAGTGGAGAGATAAATATTGATCTATCAGATTTCCATTAGATTATATGAAAATATCTTCGCCATAATCAATGTGCATCAGACTGACTATATGTTCCGGCAAACTCAAGTCTAAAGTAACTACAGCGAGCTTGATCAAAAGGAATACAAACATTTCATCCACTTTCACTTAGTTAAATCAGCAAAGGTTGCGATGACTGCTCGCACAAAGGTTTTGTGGCAATTGGGCTGCTATGTATACTGTCTCAAGAGACCGTTAGCCCAAGTTAGATCAGGCTTAGGGTGTTGCTGTCCTGTCCAATGAACTCCAGATCTGTCCTGTAAACCTGCACGAGATGGCGCAAGTTTGCGAACAAAAGTTAGTTTATGACACGATACCACCATCCGCACAAAATGACAGTTTTTACTTATCAAAATGGTCTTCAGTTGGCGCAACCACAGTACAAGACCAGAGGAGAAAGTGTTCAACTAAATACAGAGAAGACACTAACATCCCTGGTTAATATGTCTGCGGAACACAAGACTACGCTAAGACAGATGGAGATGGAGGGAGAGATGATGTGAGAGGGTATTCATGTATGATATATAATGTCAGCAGTGAACCGATGCAGAAGAGTGTGTGCCTGTGTCAGTGTGCTATTTGTTGAGGTTGCCATATACGCCGCTCCCAGTCCCGGCTGTGAAGACCCAATGCAGCATCAGCTGAGGTGGTGATTTGATATAATGATAGCACAGGACAAAGATCATCAGTATGTGTGATCAGTCATGCCTGCACGCCTGTGCGTCTTCACATCTGATGTCATTTGTTCTTCTGGGTTGCTGCATCAGTTCACAACTTCTCCTTCCTTTCTGGTTCCTCTTGTCTCTCCTTCTTTCCTCACTTTGATTGTTCAGTAATACAAATATTTTTTAAAATCCCAACTAGTACTAAAAGCCATGCAAAATGTCAAAGCAAATCCAAAACTCCGCAATAGATGTTACATCTCCATAATAAATGCAAAAGTCAATTCGCGGATGTGTTTTCATCTTACCGCTTATCACGTGAGAAGGAAAGAAATATCACTGTTCTTCTCACCTGATCTGGTGGATTTTAGCGGAGCCTTTATAGCTCATGGCCACAGAGCCAAACATCATTTCCCAACATTACCACATCGGACGAACACCAACCCTGGAGAAGAGAGAAGAGGAGTATTGCCACCTTTAAGAATTTACCTGAAGAGCAACAAACCCCGACCAAGACAATATTTGCATGGTTAGAAAGTATGTGAATGTTATGTATGTGTACCCTACTTAGAGATCTGTGGGTATACGACAGCTGCAGATAAATTTTGCATGCATGTCTGTGTAAGTTACCTGAAGCGGAGACCTGCCCTTGGTTTCTGGTTTCGAGGTGCAAGAGGAGGAGCTGTCTAGGAACTGCTGCTGCCAATTTCAGGACGGAGCTGGCAGCATTTCCCCAAACATCTTCACCTGGCCCTCCGTACTTGTGGGTAGAACCAAAAGCAGCCAGAGTGTCAACAAAGACCATTTCACCTTGCAGGCCCTAACCAGTAATAATTCAGCAGCAATGACTAAACTTTTCAAGTTGATTTAACAGTACTAACCTCTTCTAACCCTTGTAAGTAACTTCTGGTGTTCAAAACAACAAAACTGCAACAAGTAAGAAAACAAATGAGCTGCAGCCTTTAGTCATTCTGACCCCATGATATCA